>ARYC01004156.1:0-48095 GCA_000711775.1 Oxytricha trifallax
CATTAAAGTCAATCACTCTCTTAATGCGATTGACTGTCTTGTAAGATATTCCATTCTTTTTATATATGTTCGCTATAGATTAAGCAGAGATGTGAACCTCAGGAAATTGGCGATGGAACATCACAGCCCTCTAGGCTAGAGAGAAATGAGCCCAGTATTTAAGAGTCTTATCATTAATAAGATATTCATATGATGCTGCTAAAATTTTAAGGGTCTCTAAGGCTTAGAATTAAGATGCTATCTCTTTAAATTCAATGCTAATAGACAGTGAAACCTCACAGTTGCAGGAGATTTATGGAGTAGCCTTGGTATAGACGTATAATTCAGACGAGGCTTGAGTTATTCACTATATTCATCACATCCAAATCGCAACTTAAACATTAAATCTATATAATCACTGTCATAAACTGACCCCAAACCTCGCATATACTCACTTAAAATACTAATATTTAAACATTAAACCCCTACATAAACCTTATTAAAACACTAATAAAGTATGCACTAATAGTCTACTTTTATCAATCAAAAACTCAATCAAACTACTGAAAGGGTTTTGGGGTTTTGATTCATGCCCAAGTATTTTATTTCTTGTACTTTTTTTATTCCCTCAATTTCTTATATTCCATAGAATTCTTTTGAGTCACTCAAGAATAATGTTTTTTTGTGTTTAGTTTAAGATAATGGGAGATTTCAATCTCTTTGAAACAATTTAATACCTTCTCCATCTGGGTTTTTTTAATGTTAATTAACATGTCATCTGTAAACGCCAACAGTTTCCCTTATTTTATCAGCGATCGAAGCTCCTGTAGTCAATATATTGCGTCTTGAAGGTATATGTTAATGAACATCGATGAAAGCCTGCTCCCTTAAGCTACTCCTTTTTTTGCTTCTATTTCTCTATCCTCATATGTTATTTTGTTATTTTTGTAAAGTTCTTCAATGAGATCTACTTTTTATTTATCTGAACTTGTTTTAATTCTTTCTTTTAGTAAACTCATCAATTTGTCTTTCCAGACAGAGTCATACGCCTTTTGTAGGTCTATGAAGAGGTCGGCCTCTCTGCTCTTGCTCTTCCGTCTTGATTCTTTAATGTGGTCCAACAGTCTGATAAGATTGATGTGGGTACTCTTACTTTCTTTAAAGCAATTTTAGTGGTTCCCCGTATTAAGTAGCTCACTATTCTATTCCTGTATTTTATTTACTATAACCTTTTCAATAATCTTACTTAAGTGTAAGTCCACCACTATTGGTCTGGTATTGCTAATTTCTGGATATAAGTATCCTTGATTTTCGCTTAATAATACCAGTCTTCATTCCTTCAAGTATTATTGTAGGAATACATTCAAAATTGGGAAATTAAATTAAATTAAAAAAATATTAATCAAAATAGTGGCTGTTAAAGTTGGCTAATTTGAACGATCTTGTGCTCATTCGATAGAGAATTAAAAAAAAGAAGGACTTTATTATTGGCGGCACTATTTTTTCGCATCAATGAAGTGAGATAACTTCACTTTAATATGGACCTATAAATTAAGAAAATTATAGCCCCCAAATTAAAGTGAAGTTATCTCACTCTATGGATGCGAAAAAATAGTACCGCCAATAATGAAGTCCAGCTTATTTTTAATTCTCTATCGAATGAGCACAAGATCGTTCAAATTAGCCAACTTTAACAGCCAATATTCTGAAATAAAATAATTTTAATTTAATTAAATTTCCCAATTTTGAATGTATTCCTACAATAAGGAAACTTCCCAGCATTCATCCATTCTGCTATTTTACTAATTATCTTTTTTTTTTAACTTTTCTGATTTCAGAAGCATCTTTCCATCGAATCCATCTTGTCCAATAGCTTTGTTGAAATTACATACTCCTAAAGCTTTCTCAACTTCCTTTTTTTCGCAGAACCTCTGTTTTGTTTCATCATCGCTAAACATTTCTATGTCCTAGCTTTTTGTCATTGGGGTTCCTATTAGGCTTCTGTCATCTTTAATAAGTTTGTTATAGTAATCTAAAATTTACTTCACTGTTTCTTCCCCTGTTTGAACTCTTTCTTTGTAAATTGCCAACCCTTAATTGGTTGGGATAATTTTTGATTCTTTGTGAGTCTTTTTACTAAAAAGAAGAACCCTTTCAGGTCGTTTCTAACAAAACAGTGTTCCATGTTCCTTATTGCTTCTTTCCATTGTAGTTTGGTGTCTTAATATGTACTTTATCCTCTGTCCTTGTTGTCTTTGATTGCCCATTCTGGAGATTATTCGATTCCTTGTTTTACTCTATTTTTATAGTTTTTCTTCAAAGCGCCTTCTCACTGGCCATTCTAGATCTTATTGTTTCAATTCTCTCCCTTCTTTAATGAATGTTTTCAAGTATTACTTCCTGATGTTCGATATTTTTACACTCCTTTCCTTGTCTGCTATTTTCAAATCATCATCTTAATATTTTATTTTTAAGGTTGCCATAATGAGCTTATGCTCAGTTAGTCTTAATTGGTCCATTTCCCATTTCATAGTTACGACATTTGAAAAGATTAGGTCGAGTTAGTTCCCTTTAGTATGAGTTCCTACTCCTTCGGGAATGGATTATTTTAGGCCTTCTTTCTTTAGCCTTTTACTAAATTCTTTTAGATGGAAGTTGAAGTCTCCCATCATAATTATCCTCTGATTATTGCATTTCTATTTTATTGACTTTATCATAAAAATCACTCTGTTTTGAAGTTGTTTGACTTCCTCATTCTAATATGGCGGAATGTATAGTGAAATGATGTGAATAGGGAATCTCCTTACATTCAGAATATTCCATGCCACGAATTATCTTAAAGTCTTTACTGTCTTCATTTGGTACCTTCAGCTGTTCATTGTTAATACTCTTCGTTCCTAGCTAGCTATGTTTGAGTAATTTCTTAGCTATTTGACACAATTATTCTTTGCAATCTTGTTTCCACAAGCGCAACAAAATCTGGGTTTTTGTCTTCTATCTCCCTTAGCATTTAATCCTATTTCAATTTGAAGTTCCATCCTCTTACATTCTGTAAGCACAGTTTAAGTTCTATTTGTTCTGCAGGCAACTATCTCTTTTTACTTATCACATCATTCCTTCTCTTTTTGCGTTAGCTCTCCGCGAATCTTTCATTCTTTTTTACCCATCCTTCAGCTTCCCTTTGTGGTTAGATAAAATGAAGTTGTCGGTTGTTCTCCACCTAATCGAGAAATTGTTCAAATGTTTGTAATTGTTACATTTATTATGAATACTCGGGTTTTAATGATGATAGATTTATTTATTCTACTTTGAATATTCAAAGTAGCCTTGAATGGATTTCTGGGTTTGGTGCTTTTTGTGGTCTCCTTCTTCCATGAAAACTGGCAGCTTTCTTCTTCCGCCAGGGTGCTGGTCTTTCTCTTCCATCTAAGTTCTCGTTTGCTGCCCCCTTTTTTGATTTCTAATTAATTTACTTAGACATTATTTTATAAGAGTGTTATTTTAGTATATCATTCATTTTTCAATTGTTTGAGTTACTTTAAATATTTACTTAAACTATATTGTAAATCATCTAAATATTCATTAAATCTTAATAGATTCTTTAAGATTCACTAATAAAGTTATTGAAAAGTACTGATTTTGTTTATCTAATTATCAATGATTTCTTTTTGCCAAATAGTTAGTAGGTTTTTAAAGGAGGTCTTCCACATAATTTATTTATTTGTTATATACAATAACAAATATGACTTAAATCAATTTTACATTATAATTATTGATAATATCAATTTTAAACAAAAATATCTGACCAAGTGATTTGGTTAAATAGATCTTTCCTTTGAAGCTAACCAAATGTAAAATTAAAGAAAGATTACATACTAGTTATTCAATCATAGATAAATAATTATTTTAGGGATTCTTATCCAATCCACTGATCCTTCCATGCATCTCTATTTAGACTCTGAATTGATTTGAAAATACACAGGTAGAGAGTAGGACTAACCAAGTTATTCTAGTTTTGTTCCGAGAGATAGATGATAAGCTAGAAGGATAGAATGTCATTAAGTGTCGTTGTCATTAATTCAGGGGAGGAATGCTTTCATGCTTGCTAGAACGCATTTACTCAAATGACACAAATGGCTATATAATTTAATTGTAATTATTGCATGATTGTTAATAAAGACTACTAGATAAAATGGTTGTTTAGCAGTCTTGTTTAAACAAATTAATTAACTTAATATATATATGCAAATATACTAATTTAATATAAATATATAATGAGGAATAATTATAAATTAAAAATATTTATTTATCCGATTTAAGTTAAATAATATTCATCATTTATTAGGAATTTGAATATTAAATTGTTGATATTTTTTAATTAATTTTTAAATTGTAACTATAGTTAATAGATTTTGATACTTTAAATGGTTTATTCTTGCCCAAAATTAGGTTGGAAAATTACCTATTAGGAGATTTATATGAATATTAATTTTGACATGCTTATTAACAATTCCTCAATCTTTTAAACAATAAGGTTATTGAGTATTAAATTAATTAAAAGAAGTGAATATATTACAAATATATATGTTGTTCATAATAAAGGGATTTGTATCATTTGATAGTAAATTTATTTATACAAAATTAATCAAAAATTTAATCAAAAAATGTAATAGTTAAAGTACTGTTATAAGTCTTATCAGCAGCTCATGATCATTCATCAAATACACAATAAATGATTGTGTTTTTTCGAGAAGATGCTTGATCACATTGCTATCTTCGAAGCATAAATAAATGTGAAGATTAAGGTTAGCATTTGAAAGGTCGGTCAACATCTAGATCTAAAACTGTTGTTATCACGATCAGTTGAAAGAGCTATCTTCTATATTATTATATGAAATTTTAATAAACAAATTTAAACTTTATACTTTTTAATGATTAATAATAAAAGTTCTAAATAACAAGTTTAATGAAATAAGAATAATAATTTTAAATGTCTAAGTTATTTAATAGTTAGTGCTGATGAATTAAGATTGAGTTCGATTTATTTTATGAAATCTAAAAATTAATAAGATTTCATCTAATAAAATGGACAAAAGCTATTTTAACTTACGAATAACAGAATCAAGATGTAGTTATATATGAAAATGCTGTAAATAAAATTAATTGAATAAATAGTATAGAACATAAAGTTGTGAACTAATTTCGAACTCTAGATCAGCATTATCAAATTGATATTTTAAATAGGAAATTAAGATAATAATGAAATATTTAAAATATCTAAATGCAATAATAAAAAAATAAATATCATATGACTAAAAAGAAAATATGCAATAAAATAACTTAATTCGATTTTAAATAAAAAGCATTAAATAAAAAATGACAATAATTAAAAAAAGTAAAAAAATAAAGATTATAAGAAATGAATTTCAACTACACACTAAAAGAAATATAGGATTCAGCATAAATATGGAAAAAAAAATATTCAATTCATCTAGTGAGAACATTAAAAAACTATTCTACGATCGTAAATAAATAAATACTTATCTATCATTAAATAACGAATCATATTAAACCATAAAGAAAAACGAATAAATAAACTAAAGAATACAAAACACTAATCCACTCTTAAGAAATCTTTAATTCAAAAAGAGAATGATTATAAACATAAATTCTTGACAACAAATCAATTCTGAATGATAAAATAAACAGATAAAAATAGAAATGGATAAGGTTAACTATGGTATTTAAAAAAGGTAAATATGAAATTGGAATTTAAATAGGTAAATCGCCACTTTTACGAAGCATCATAATTCATAGAGTTATAACTTTGTGAAAGCAGAGGCAATTTGCTCATTAATGAGTTTGATTTAATTAATAAGGGAATATAAGCTATGATTAGCGTGAATATTATAAGTAAATAGAGTTTATTTGAAATTGAAATTTAAAAAGGATAATAGCCACTTCTTCTCTTTCACGGAAGCGTACTTATCGTAAGGGATCTCTTCAGCAGATTCCCAATTTATCAATTCAGCTAATTTCCCTGAATCAACTCGCGCTTCGTCACGAATTCCTTCATTGATCGCATCTACATCTATGCTGATTTTTGCTGGCTAGGAACTTTAGCTGAGGTTATGGGAGCCCTGGGATGGGTCTGACAAAATTAATTTCTCTAAATTCAACGATCACTAATTTAATTAGATTTCTCCCTTAAAATGGCTGCCACAACAGTAATTTTAATATTGAAAGGCTTGGACCGCGTAGATGGTAGAATATTTTTTTATGATGTTAGGCCCAAATAGAGTCACCATCATAGCCATCGTAGGCAAGAGAGGTCGAATAAATAGGGGTGCCTCTAAAATACGAATCGAATATTGAGAATTTGGGCATTGTGAAATTTCCAAGGCCAACTTGTATCCTTATATTTCTACCCTCATATATATGGTATTTTTCTCTTAAGTAAGAGTTGCGAAGGTCTTCTTTGCCTGATTGAAATCGCCCTAAGTCGAGGAATGAACTCCAGCAAAAAAATTGTAGGGTGACTGGCTGTTTGAGGAAGTATAGCAAGCATTAGATGAACCTTGGACGACCTTCCTAAATGATTTGAACACTGGGTTGTTATTTAATACTCAAATACAAGATCATTGGGCATCACTAACGCTAGATACCATCACTCCATGCACCCCTACAATATCAAATCTATCAAGCCATTATCACATCGCACTCGAAGGTCGATTTCACACCAAAGCTATCAATACGTTTCTCAAAAACAGAATGGAACGGCGACCACAAATCCTTGATTTCCCTTAATCCATTAACTTTTATAATTAATATTTATCATATTTATTAAGAGATTTTCTTTAATTCCAAATTTGATATTTATGCACTATAAGTAATAAGTGTTTATTTGAAATTGCAATTTATGCAGGTTAATCGTCACTTCTGCGAAGCCTCAATATTCAAATAGTTTTACTTTGTGAAAGCGTAGATGAATACCTCATAAGTTTTCATGATTAAATTAACAGATCTTAAAATGACATCATTGATTTTAATAAAATATTATATATTTTAATCTTTTAATTTTTTTAAATTACTTTTAGACCTCACAACATCCATTAACACTAATACGCATGATAGTCATGTTATTCTATTCTAATAATACTCAAATCTACATCATTGTGCTCAATAACTTATATCCAACACCATCCAGTATTATAAGACATATTGTACAGCATAATTAGTTAGTGAATATGCAAAGCAATACTGTATTATAACAAAAGCAATATAAATAAGCCTTTCATTATCCTTTTTTAACGGCTGCAGATTTCTTGAATCTGATTTCTTATCAATTAAATTGTATGGACATTACAAAATCTTGTTTACTTCAATATCATTTATACATATCACTCATCATTATGATCAATTATCTCTCAGGGATGATAATGTAGTTTCACAATGTTAAAACATAAATTGATTTTGTTTTATAGAACAAATACTATATTATCAAGTCTAAGACAAAGTTTGAAGACACCAATTATACTTATTTTAATATAAATTTATTTCATAATTCCCTAATCAATTATTCTTTAATACTCATTTGCATAGTTTATTAATTCATTTTAACATATTTTGTAAAACAAGTATTGATAATTTATCACTAGTTCTACCATAATATCAATTTATTAAGTAAATGTGTCTTCTTTATCTTAATAATAAATTGAAACTTATATATTTGTTTGCATTATTATCAATGTTGTAGATTTATTATGTCCCACTCATGAATTTGTGAATTTATTAGATAGCAACTGCTAGTTTATCTGCTATACTTTAATCATTGTGAGTTAATGAACTGTTGCCTAAATGATGGAGAGGAGTGAGTTTTTGAGTATAAATTAAAAGACTTTCTTAACATTAACAGCTTGAGATTTTTGAGTTATTTGAAATATATTTTAAAGAATTAATGGTATTAAGAGAGAATGAAGATTAAGTTCTCATTCCAATAATGATTAATACAGTTTCCTTTAATCATACAATTTATTCTAATAATCAATTGCAAAACCAGCATTTTAAACTAAAGATTAATACATATGTGTAGATGTGAGATCATCCTGCAGTAGAGAAAAGAGCAAGCTACTTTGTTCTACTTATAAGGATCAAGAATAATCTGAGGGGGTTATGCTTTGGATATATTTTATTTAAATTCTTATTAATATCTATTATTAATTATAAATTTTAATATAATATAATATAATTATAATCCTATTTATAACTTTGAAATACGTATAACTGCCTCTAGATATAAAAATTAAATACCTCAACAACTTCATTTGAGTATTCAATACATATATATATATACAGGTAGCTTCTAAACCACTGTGTAATAAAACACCTTATCTTTCATTTATTTATATAACCAAGCAATTAAATTTACTAAACAAAATCAATTCCATTCACTTGACCATACAAATATAACTATTCAACCAACTAATCTTATACAACTTTATTTAAGACTATGCTGACTTCATCTTAACTGGAGAGTTTAACTTAACCACTTAGTCACACACATTAACATGAATTCACACACATCTAACAGTATTTCTTGGCCCAGGATTAACACTTGATTCTTTGAAGCTGTCAGCTTAAATTCGGAAATTATCAGTAGTATCGTCGCATCACCTCCATCAATAGCTAATTATCTGAGTTATTCCATGTTTATCAACCTCATCGCAAGTAGCAGTGATAATTAATATTCTGATTGCTTTGAAAAATAATTTAAATTAGTTGAATAAATTAATTTAAATTAGTGGAGTTAATTGATAGTTATTTCAAGTGATTTCAAATGTAAAAAGCTAGGTATTCAAATGTTATCAATTGCATTGATCTTTTGTCAATTTACAGGAATTAATATTAATTGTTAACTTAAAGATATTTATTTATACAATAAAGTAAGATTATAATAAATTTCCATATTATATTTAAATAATGTAAATTTAAATTAGTAATATTATTAGATTAACATCTGGATATCCTGAATATGTCAATTAGAATATTGGTCTTAAATTTTTTATTAATATAATGTCAAATAGCTATTAAAGATTTCAAATCCTACTCCATTCAATATCGTGAACGATGTGAGCAACTATTTTAAAAATACCTTAATTTTTAAATATTTCCTATAAATTCTATTCAACATATGTTTAAAAAATGTAATAATTAATATTAATATCGATCATAAATTTTTAAAATAAAAAATTATTTAAATTTACTAAATATCGCAATTTATCTATTATATTAAGATTTAAAATAAAACACTAGATCATCCAAAATCAAAACCTCTCAATAATCTTTCTTCTATTTTGAGAAATACAAACTAAGTTAACATTATAACTCAATAATTTATGATCTTGTAATCTTTAATTAATACTAAACAAAATAATGATCCCAAGAAAATCTAAACCCCAAAACCCCATAGAGTAAAATGATTAAACAGGCTCAAAATGTTTTGAGTAAATTAAAGTAAGGAGGTATATAGATTAAGTTATAAAATTAGTAATCAGATATAATTATTTTCTTATACCAATAAAAATTTCTTTGTTAAGTTGTCAAATAAAAAATGGTTTCCGTAGATTTCTACAAACTTGACAGATTCATTCTTAGCATTGTATCTTTAAATAGTTTAAACAACTTATTAATCAGGCATAAAATGTAAATTCTTTATACTTTGTTATTATCGTTTTGTTTTAGTCTTTTCTATTACACATTTTAGTTATTTTCATTAGTAAATTATTCTAAGTTATTTTTTCGATCTGCTTTTTCAATAGTAGTTATTCTACTATTAAGTTACTTCATGTTATCATTAACTGTATCAAAATTGTTATTCATTTATTTCAAGTGCTCAGTGCAAATTTTATTTACTTATTCTATGATACTTTTAGAATTAAGTTACAAATCTTTTTGCTGATCCTCGATTAATTTTTGTTTTTAAGATATTTGGTTTTCATTTTTGCTCTAGTTTTCTTTTAAAGTCACAAATTGATTTTGATTGTCATCAATAAGTTTTTTTAGATTGTTATACAATTCAGTGAACCTACTTTCATGATTAGCCAAAGCTTCCTGCGATACAATGCCGATTGTAGGTGATAAAGTTTTAATTTCGTTAACCCAAATCTAAAATGCATTTTATATTTCATCTTTCCCTTCAATTACTAACTGCTAAAGCATTTGGATGTCTATCTGATTTATTTAATCCTATAAATTCTAAATTTGTTCATTGTTATTTTTGTTTTGTTCATTTAACATTTCATTAAGTTTACTGTCTAGGATTTATGGGACTTGAGTAAACAACTACTGTTTCAGTTCAGCCATCGCATCATTTGTCAAACGTGTAAATTGCTTGCTTATTACGAGCTCTATTTAATTTAATTCAAGAAAAGTAGAGTTAGACTCTGTCTCAAAATTTTCTGAGCTAGGAAGCAACTATTATGAATCTTATTATCGGGGTACTGTATTAGCCTTTTTATCGCTTATACTTGGATCTTAAGAAATTTTTGATAATGAATCATCGCTTTATATTAAAGTTATTTGGCCTTCTAATCAATGCTTTATTTTTCCACTTGTAATTTCTAAACCTATTTTTTATTGAATTATTTTTAGGGAGTATTTCATCTACTTTCACTTTTTCTTGAATTTAAGGTTGTTATCAACCAATTCCTATGGACTTGTAAAACCTCTTTTTAAAATTTCTTTTAAAGTTAGATTTTTGACATCCTTATAAGTTTTTTTCAATAAAAATGTCTTGTTACTTCAGAAATGACAAAATCTTGGTCTTTTATTCCTCATTCTAAAGTTCTGTTAATTATTATTAATTAAAAAACTCAGCTGTGTAGTTCGATGCTTCCTGATATGAATTTTGCTCAACTAGCTCTACTTTTCTTTTTAGATATTTTACTTCGCTTTATTTTTCTTCTCATTCTTTTCAGAATATTAGATAAATTTTTCGCAAGCACAAATAATTTTAGTTGTTACTAAGTTTGGTAACAATTATTTTTAGTAGTGTCTTCATGATAAAAAATTTATTATTTCTAGAATTTTACTATCTTTTATACCATGAATGTTATTATGACTCTATTAAAAAAGTGTATATTTAAACTTAGTTAATAAACAATTGAGAATTATTTGGATTTAATCTTTAACAAACTATTACAAACTCTAACAAACTATAACAAAAATACCAAAATTTTTCTTATTCCAACCCAATTTTAAATTTTGTTTGGTTTGTTTTATAAAATCAATAAGCGAAATTATTATTTTGAAGTCAGAGTTCGATATATCATTATTCTGAAGCTTTTTAAAAGTTGAATCAGTTTTGATAAAAAATTTAAGTTTCAAATTTTTAAATACACGAAAGTTTCTTTTAAGTTCATAAATTAATATAATTAAATTCTTCGATACAATAAAGTTGATGTAAGATTTATAGCAGAAGTTGACAAAGTGTAATAGAAAGATATTGGTAAATTTTTAAATAATAAATTAATCAAACTGTTTTTATTGTTATCACTTTTAAATTAAACAAGCACCCTAATTCTTATTAATTCATGAGTTAATTAAATAATTTATAGTTTAAAATTAATAAGTTTTAGTCTTGTAAATTAAATTTTTTGAACTTAAATTAACTACTTCAAATCATAAAATTATTATCCTATTAACTAGGTAAACTTTTTAGAAGATTCCCCTCCAAGTCAATGACACCTCATTCATGAAGGTGCATCACAAGCTACTTATAGTTGATGAGGTCGTCAATTTAGTTTTTCATTTGGTTCATTTCGTCCCTTACTCTTTTATTTTGGTCCATAATTTTGTGCTTGGATTTTGATAATTAGAGTAAATTTTGTTTAGATTCATCTTATTCTGATGGCCTTGATTTTCTTCTGGTGCTTTGATTTGATAGATGGGCAGACCTTCCCTTATTTACTAAAATAACAATTTATCTAGTATGAAATTACCACTAAATGTAATAGAGTTATTTAAGGCTTCTGCAAATTGTGGTTTCATAAGGACTAAGCTATTTTATGAACTATCTAATCTAATTCTTCTTTTCTCTTTAGCCTTTTAAATCATTTCATTTACCCCATCTGAGCCCAAAGAAAGTAGAACATCTGTAATCCATTTTTTATCGAGATGGAACCAATCACATTGATCTGGCAAAAACCTTAGTAATGATGGCTTGTTCTCGACGAACTAAAGAAAGTCGTCTGCTGTGAGTCCCTCTATTTATGGGACAGCAGATACAATAACATCGCATCGTTTTAGATACTATATAGGATTAACAACTATAATTTTACCTCTTTTTTACCCCTTAAAATACTTTTAAAAAAGCAAATATTTGAGCAGTTTATTTTAGGTAAGTAAGCCCCTCCCTCCTGGGTTAAAAAGTCGTATAATTCCTTTTTATTTCTAATCTTCGATTAGACTTAATTTGCATGTACTGCCTGAAGATTATTTTACATTTCTATTTATTTTCACTACTAAGTACAATGGTGCTTATAAATAAAGGGCTAGCCTAATAAATAGTAAAATAATTAAACTATAATAAATAATTAACTTTAATCAAATATGTAAGTAATTTTTAAAACAACTGATTCTTCTATAGAGAAATCCTTTTAGTTCAAAACTTTAAAACTCTATTTGGAAATATGGAACAGAAAATTAAACCAAAATTAAATTAATAAGACATTAGATAATTTTATCAGGAGGAATTTTCAAGATTGATACAACAAATATTTAGCCAAATGACTCTTTGAGCAAATTAAATTTCAGCGAAGATTCATCGGGAGAAAAATAAATGTTATGCAAGACAACTCTATTAATAGTAAATGACAATGAAGTTCCGGATTTTTAAAGTTTGATTGAGTTAACTCATTCAAAAGTTTCTTATCTAGATTAAAAGATTTTACAAAACATGTACAATAAATAATAGAATCCATAAATTTTGGATCCAAGAAGAATGATAAACTCATTAGAAATAGGAAATTTAGAAAAGAGTGCACTATCAAAAGAATAGATTGTTGAATCAGAAGATAAAAACTTATTAATCTCTTCAAACATAATAACTCTTAATTATCTAAATAAATTAAAGCCTAAAACTCATTAAACTTTTTTAAAACTATTGCTACTATGAAATAAATTGAAGCTCAAGTTAGCACTGATAATACTCAGGTATTCTTTTAATATTTATTTTTAATTTTAATTGATTATAATGTTTATAAAGGGGCCCTTCTCTTAAATAAATTATAAATAAACCAACAAATTAAAGCAATAAAAACTTATTAAAGATCTATATGTACATAGAGGATGCTCAAAATCTTAATTGATGCAAAGATTTAAGATGAGCATGTTTAAGCTTAATTAAATCATCTCAGCTTAAAATTTAATGTTAGGATAATAAAGTCACAAAAATTCTTATAAAAGATAATTTATCATAAATGATATTAAGTGATTTATTCAAAAAGCTTAAAAGGAAAAGATTTAAATAAAATCAGTTAAGTAGGTTCAAAAAGCCTTATAAAAACAAAATAAAATCTAAGCATCTTAATCAATTGTTTGAAAAATCTTAAAAAGATAATTTTGAATGAGATTTAAGAAAGTTTATAAAATCGATTAGAGGGCGAATAACCCTGACTGCTAAAAATAGAGACAACTGGCAGCAATGCATTACATCGACTCAATGCACTAAGGAAAACTTCTAATTAATATAGATGAAAGAAGTTTGAAAAATTAGTCATACCTAAGAAAATCCTGGAGTTTAAAAGGAGTAAGAAATTACAGTGATAAATTGGCTAGAATTTTTAATGTTAGAATAATAGCTGCTGCATTTAGTGATGGCTGATTAGCTTATAGCATAAATATCGGACTTTGTTCCTAATTGATTCAATACTTAGATACTTTTATTTCGAACTGGAGAGAAAAAGTAATTCTTATTTTAGATAATGCCACATATCATAAGAGTGTTCTTGTTTTTTAAAAGTTTAGGCTATAAAATATTTCATTTATGTTTTTTTGACCATATTAATTTAACCTTGCTCCGATTGAGAAAGTCTTTGCAAATATAAAGAAAGATTCAGTTTAAACTTGGGAAACCTTATCTAAAGATGAGTAAATTAGTCATCTTTTTAAATTAATCTAGTCAAAAGATTTTAAATGGGTTAAACAATGTTTCCACAGTTGCTTAAAATCAGCTCATTCTGCACTGCGTTTACAAGAGTATTGAATTTAACGCTTCCCAACTTTATTTTTCTAACTTATTCATTAACTTAAAATCAACTAACTAAAAAAAGTAAGAATTAAACTTGAATCTAGATTATAATTTTTTTATATTGGGGGATTTCGGAATTTTTATAAAACTAAAAGCAGCCCCTAAAATTCATTATATTAAATATAATTATACTCATTTTTTATTGACTTACTTTCGAAGAATTCTAACCATAATAATTTGATTTAATTACTTAAATATCTTAATAACTTTCTTAAAACTTTCTAACTTTAATATTCGAAAATTTTTAATTTATTTACTTTAAGAAACAATTAATTAAATGAAATTGAAACCTTGCTTTATATTAAAAATTTCAAAGAAATTATTAAGTAATTGAAACTTTTTTAAATTATAAAGAGCAGTATACTTAACAAAAAACTTTTATTATGAAATCTGACAATTTTTTTAAAGGAATCTGACAATGATGGAAGATTAAAATTCTGATCTAAATTGAGGAATCTAACAATTTTTTATCCGTAATCTGACAAGAATATTTAAATTGTTAGTAAATTATATATTTACGATATTTTTTGAATAAAGTGAGTTGTATTAAATAATAAAAAAGACAAAAAAATAATTAAAAAAATGTCTTATCAGAGTGTTCTGTGTCATTCAACATTAATGTAAGTTACAAAAAACATATCTAACATTTTATTTTTACAGGTGTTGCACCTGGTAAGACTGAAGTCGTCAACGAAGAGGGAATTCAAGGAGCCATAGAGAGAAGGGCAAAAAAATTAAGATATTCGATGATGAAGATAAAGATGAAACGTTTCTTTGTTAGATTTGTTATTACTATTGTTATTATTCTAAATTAATTTTCTAATTCACTTTATTTTTTTTTAAAAAAAAAATCATGATTCAAAACCCCAAAACTTTTTCAGTAGTTTGATTGAGTTTTTGATTGATAAAAGTAGACTATTAGTGCATACTTTATTAGGGTTTTAATAGGGTATATGTAGGGGTTTAATGTTTAAATATTAGTAATTTAAGTGAGTATATGCGAGGTTTGGGGTCTGTTTATGACAGTTAGTATATAGATTTATTGTTTAAGTTCCGATATGGATGTGATTAATATAGTGAATAACTCAAGCCTTTTCTGAATTATACGTCTATAGCAAGGCTACTTTATAAGTCTCCAGCAACAGTGAGGTATCACTGTCTATTAGCATTGAATTTAAAGAGATAGCAGCTTAATTCTAAGTCTATAAGACTTCTTAAATTTTAGCAGCATCATATCGAGTATCTTATAAAATGATAAGACTCTTAAATACTAGGCTCACTTCTCTTTGGCCAAGAGGGCTGTGATGTTTCATCGCCAATTTCCTGAGCTTCACATATCTGCTTAATCGATAACTAACATATATAAAAAGAACGGAATATCTTACAAGGCAGTCAATCCCATTAAGAGAGTGATTGACTTTAATGTTTCATTTTATAAGACTAATTTTAATTATATATTCGATTAAATGCAGAGGTCTTAAGAGCAACATATAAATATTATACACGCTGATGAAGCTGTATTTACATTCAATACCTTTATATCAAGGTCTTGGTACAAGAGTTATAGTAATATAGAAGTTTATGACTAAAAAGTTAAGATATAAACTCATGCAATCCTTGGTGGAATCAGTGAAGATAGTGGCCTCGAGACTTATGTTATTCACCCTCGTTCGATAAAGACAGAATAATATATTAAGTTCTTACAATAACTCAGAGACAAATACCCTGACTAAGAGATTATTCTATTCGTTGATAACTTGTCAGTTCATAAAACTAAAGACTCAAGGAAGGAATATGAAAGGCTAAATATAGCAACTGTATTTAATGTTCCTTACAGCCCTTAGTTCAATGGAATTGAATTATAATGGGGGTTATTGAAAGGTCATAATTAGAAATTGCTGCTCTACCATCTGATGCATGATTTAAAGATAGATACAGTCGATTTTATTAAGAGTGCTGCTGAGAGAGTCAGCGATGATAAAGCTAAAGTATGCGCAAGAGAAGGAAGATTTTGTGTATATAAATAAGTTAAACGAATGAATAAGTTCACATATTGCACGTAAAAGGATTGGCTTCTCTTTCTTTTCTTCCTCTTAAGGCTTGCTTGGGCCCATGTTTCTTCTCTTAGTGCCAGCCCCTGCATCTATGTTCATCTCGTCTGGCTTTTAAAAATCTTTGAAGAGTCTCTTACTCAATTCATGCTTTACTTGAGACTTCTCTCTCTGTTTAATTTGCTGCGCTCTTTCATCAAATATATAGTAGTGCCAGGTTTTTCTATAAAGTTAGAAGACTAAGCTTACTTGAGATAAATGGATGCTTCTGCAGTTCCTACAGCCAGGTATCACTTACTTTAATACCTTGCTTCTCTTTTTCTTCAGGAGAGATGCTGTATCGTTTCTTATGATCTTCTTAAATAACTTCATTTAAGTACTCAGGTTTCAGAGCTCCAAGGACACCAAAAAAGAAGTTTCTCTCTGGTAACTTATTTGAGAGCTGTAGCTTTGATGGAAGGTAAATAGCTACGTCTGGATCACTAATAGCATCGTCATAAAGGTTTGTCACTGATATTTAAGGGTAGTTAGGAATTTCAATCATCCTAATTTCATTAGACTTAAAAGCCTTTTTTCTCTTCACTAAGTAAGGCTTTTAAGAATGAGATTTTAGTTCCCTCCTAAGTTGGCAAGAACAATCCAACTATAATGGATTTATTAATCTTACTTAAGAACTTACCTTGCTATACCAAATATCTATAAAGGTCCTCTTTACTTCGAAATTTTCCTATTAAATCTTGAGATTAAATTCTCTTCATTGCATCATTCATAGACTCCATCTTGCTTCCTCTTTCTAGAAATGTTAATGAAATTTAAAATTATGGATATCCATTCTAAGTTTATTAAAATCTTACTACTAAATAGGGAGGACCTACTGGAGGTCAACCTTGAAAAGATATGAGGAGAAGCATTGAAAAACTTGCTCCAAGTTTCACAGATTGATTTCCATTTTTATCAATCTATCTCCATTAAATTGCTCCTAATAATGTTTAATTATTTTAGGAGGTCCTCCAAATTAAGTTCAAACTTTATTAGGAGTTAAATTTTAAGGTTAAAACTTAATTAGGAGCATATTAAATTTAAAAATGTTTAATAATTTTACCTCCAAATTAAGTTCAAACTTGATTTGGAGGACCTCCTAGAGAAACAAAACTTCATTAGGAGTATTTTAATTTACTAAAATGTTTAAAATTCTCATAAAATATGTCAACATACAGTTTTTTATGGTCAGTTAGTTTTCTTACCTCTCAGCAAAGAATATACCAGAGTGCCTTATACTCTCCTATTATAGTTTATCAAGGTATATTTTATCATTATTATAATAAAATATATCAGAAAAATAAAATGAGCGCTAACCTGTTTTGAAGAGCGGCATTACTTTGATCAAGCCAATAAAAGTTATCATTCCAGCAACCAAGAAAAGTAGAGACCAGAGACGCTTGTACTCAGTGGGAGCCTACTTATGACAACTTTGACCAGTCTAGCTTTGAGATTTAAATATAAGTTAAGTAGGAGGTTATCAAAGAAGCTTTGCAAATTGAGGAGGAGGTTAAACAACCAGCCATAGAGCATTAATAAATACCAGCCAAAGTTGACTATTAATGCAAAGAATGCAATAAAGTTTTCCCTTACAAGTCAACTTATAAGAGACACTTGAGAGATATACACAACGATATGCCAAGGTTATATCTCAAGCATTCAAAGAAAGATGGGAAGTATGTCTGTGAGTTCTGTGAGAAGCCATATTCTCATACTAGAGACCTCAAAGTTCACTTTTAAAAAAAGCACAATTAAATTTTTGTCTTTATTCATGAACCTACAGGGAATAGATTCCTTTAAAAGTTAAGATCAAGAAACCCAGTGGAGTCTCTTAGAGTTGAAGTCTAGAAGTAAGTTAAAATGAAGAAAGCAGTCAAGAACTTTCCAGTCTCTGAGATCAATAAAATCATGGTTAAAATAGAGGCAATGAAGATTCCTATATTAAAAATTATTGACTTAGATTCTTGCCTAGAAAGCTACCTCACTCTTGAAGATAAAATAGAGAAGAGAGTCATTACTGATGAATAATATGCTTACAAGATATATCCTTTCAATTACTTCCTTGCTGATGACAAGTTCCAAATGGAATTTGCTAATGAGTATTATGCTCTTTAAAAGGCAAAGTTAAATGAGTGCAGGCATATCATCTAGCTTGATGCTATTTTACTTAGTAAAGATCATGTAGCCTTCAGGCTTCCTTTACTTGAAATGACATACAGAGAATTCTTATCTGAAAATAGATGTCAGAGATAAATTAGCTAGATAGTATAGCAGATAGTTGAGGGGATTGAGAGCTTCAAAAGCTAGGTTATGTTCATAGAGACTTAAAGCCAGAGAACATCATGATGAACTTTCAGCCTCTTAAGGTTTTTATTATTGACTTCAACAGAGCCCAAAGAGTGCAAGCTTCTGCATAAAGAAAGGTATACGGCACCCCCGGATATTTCCCACAGAGAGAGGAGTGGAGAGATGGAGACACTTAATTTGATATCTGGGCTCTAGCAATAATAATAATAAAAGAGAGCGACATGCCAAGAAACGACTACTTTAGCTGCAGGGGTAAGAGAGATTCTAAGCAGAGAATCAAACAATATCTCAATAAAAATAAAATAAATGGAGGTCTCAGAGAACTTGCATACTCAACTATTATCAAGCCAAGCTAATAGATTTAACAAACAATAGAAACAATTAAACATCATCTCTGAAAGATAAAATTCAGAGAACTGTCACATGACACTAAGCTTATGTTTGTGTGAGATATCTTAGTAACTCGCTTGTTATACTCACTTAAATTACTAATATTTAAACATTAAACCCCTACATTAACCCTAACAAAGTATGCACTAATAGTCTACTTTTATCATCAAAAACTCAATCAAACTACTGAAAGGGTTTTGGGGTTTTGATTCAGAGGGGGGGGGTTAATTTCATTCATAATAATAATTATTTATATTAGGGAATGCAAGACAAGTGATAAATCAAGAAAAGAGAGAAAGTAAAATAAGGAAGAGATGGCAAATTTAAATGTCCCCATTATAAATCGTGCAAGGAAAAATACAAAGGAGAGACTGCAGGTTCAGTTAACAAACATGTCTCCAGAGAGCACCAGAAACAATCTGAAATTATAAAATCAGTGAAACCATTCATGTGCAGTTGTTCGAAGCGATACACGCGAAAAGCAGATTTAGTGTTTCATCAAAAATTAAAAGGACATGATGCTGATGAAATAGATGCTTTCGAAGTTGACGTAAGAGATAATGAAGAATGGATTAAACTAAGAAATTGGGCCAAATAAAAGTATAATGCATAGTTATTTGATGTCGTAATGTCAGACCCACCTCACCCTGATACTGGTTACAACTTAGGATATAATACAATGACTGATGAAGAGAGAATGTCAGTCCAAATAGATATAGTACAAGAATGATGATACGTATTTTTATGGTCAACTAATGCAAAGAAAAAGTTATGTAAAACTTATTTAAAAAGAAGGGGGTACAAAATTGTGGAAACAGTTAGTTGGATAAAAACAAATCACAATCAAGACTTGATAAGTGGAGTATTCTAACATTGCAAAGAAGAGTGAATTGTTGGCTAGAAAGGTGATATGGTTTATTTAAAACATAGATTTAACTTATAGAAATCAAGAATGCCTTTAGATTAGGATCTTAAAAGCCGAAACGGATTTATGAAATGAAATAAGAATTTTGTTCTGGCGGCCGAATTATGGATGTATATGCAAGGTGGATTAACAGAAGACCTGGTTGGGTTGGTTTTGGACTAGAATCAAAGGAAATGAAAAGTTTAGAACTTAAATGATTGATACTATTGGAAGATTATGTTTTGAAGACTTTGAAATATTTTTGTAACAAGAGTTAATTGTAATTTTATCTTTAGTCTAAATTTTAAAATTCTTAGTTAATTAACATCGCACATTCTAAAATTTAAGTTGTGGAACCTGCGAATTCACAATCTTGTAAAACGCAAATTCAATTTTCTACAAAATAAACTAGTCAGCCAAAACTTATAAATATATCTAAAAAATACATCTCTGTCAAATAACAAATGATTTGGGATAATATTAATGTAATTAAACTCAAGAAATACTAATTATTCATTAACTTAAGACATTTTTAGGAGATTATACAAAATAACTTTCATTTATACATTTTCTTCTTTTATCAATTTAATCTAATCTATATATTTATAATGAAAGGCAGTAGTAATTTATTTCTCATTAATTTATTGCACTTTGTTTTCTATTCTATCAATAATAACAATAAAACTCCAATTAAATATTAATAAATTTCTACATATCTCCAATGAATAATACTAACAGAAGAAACACTTAGAAGTGTCACAGCTAAATTAAAACCAAATCAAGGAAATTGAATCGCAATACAATATATATATTCTTTTTATTTACTAATACGAAAGAAGAAGCAACTTGCTCATTATTAATAAGGTTTGATTGAATAAACTAGATGAAAACTAGGTATCTATCTGAACGGAGGCATTACAGATATCAGAAGAATTCATCTTAATTAAAAGCAATATCTTGCATCAATCAATACAGCACTTTAAACTCTTAGTTAGCACTACTGTTGTTTATATTACAACTAATAATTATTGTGAACTATACGAAGCAAATAATACTTGACAAAGAAAATTCAATTGATCTAGTTAATGAACTTGCTTATTAAAAAGGAGATTGTTGGCAAAGCTAGAACTATAAGCAAGATTCAATTCTGGGGAGTCATGCATTTCATTTCAAGTCAATATGATAAGAATAGATTTCTTTGAAGATGCAAAGCAGTTATCAAACACACTATTAAGGTTCTCCTCAAAAATGTTTTTTATTAATATAAATATATAAATATAAATTGTATATTATCACCAGACGGCGAAGATTCCTATTCTTTTGATTAATTTTGTTGTCGCTATCGATATTTTTAAGGTGTTAATGTTTAAAATTCAGATACAAATGATCTCATGGAGAGATGAAATAATAAATAGTTTAAGTAAAATGTTTATTATTGTCAAATACATAATATATAAATCAGTTAAACTATATTTTAAATTCAAACAAATGAGCACAACGACCATTTTAAATTAAAATACAATTTGAACTATATTTAAATTCATTACCCAGAATATTAAATAAATTCACCGAGGAATGAACAGACTAAATAAAAGCAAGTGATGAAAAAGTAGATGATTATAAATAGAGATTTAGTAAGTTGTCAAGTTCTTATATTGTTTAAATTGATTTGTTTCTTAAGTTTAATATATAAATAAACTGGAGTAGAAATGTAAAGTGATTAAATAATAAACTATTTAATAAAAGCACATTAAAACAAATTAAACTCATAAGAATAATTGGTAGCTATTCAGTTAGAATTTTAAAAATTATTAATCTAATTTTAATAATTATTAAGAAATTTTATTTATAACAATGAAATTAAGCAAAGTTTAATGTATAAAATTATATAATTTATCTCATTAACAATATAACAACAATAGCTAATATCAGTGTCATATATTTCAATTAATAAATTGGATGACTTAATTATTCGGTACAAATTAAATACTGGGTGAAGAACCTGATAAGTACAAGATTTCATATGTGTCCCAAACCAATGAATTATTCATTCATTTGCTTCATTTCAAGATGATCAAACCACTTCCCATCAGCCAACTTGATAATGATTTATTTTATAATTAAAATTTAATTATTAAATTAAATTTTATAGAATTATCAATATCAATAATTGCTATGAATTTGTTAAAGTTCATAAATTATAGTATTGATGAAGCATTGACAATTATTCATAAATATTAACTTCTTTTCTCATATCTTTATGCTTATTATTCAAGTTATTAGAAATGATTTTAATATAAATATGAGAATTAAGCACTTATTAAGACATTATAAAAACCACTTTATTTTGTAAATCATTATTATTGGCATTTGAATATGTATAGATTTGCAATTAAGTTAATTTAATTTGATTCTAAAAACATTTCTCTATTCCAATTCTATTAAACTGTAGTTTAAAGATTGTAAAAATTGGCTGTATTTTACATTATTTTATAACAAAAGCATTATTTTTAATATCATCAGTGTATTATGCAGCAGAAATAATTAATACTGTGTCTTTTGATCGTTTTTTTGTTGGATTTCGTCAAATTCATGTATTATTTAAGCTCATCATCATTCATGTCTTGCCCTATTAATATTGCTGATCTTTCATCAATATTATTTCCCAAATTTTTCATATTGGTCCCCCATTCACATTATGTCAATAATGTTCATTCAACAGGTTCAAAAATTATTATAATTTTTGTTTTGACTCCATGTTGATTCTTAAGCTAATTTAATATACATTTATTATTTTAATTTAATTTGCTTGTGTAATCAAATTTTCAAATTAAGTTACATACAAAAGCCATATCACATTATTATAGAGTCAAATATAGTTAAATTTTTGATAATTCTAATAAGATTTATATGTTTACAAAATAATTTTGTTAATATTCATATATAATAATTTATCATCGATTAATTTTAATTTAGATCATTGCTCTTAGAGTACTAAGAATTCTTTAAAGATATCGTTAATTCTATCTAAATTTAAGTAAACTCTATCTATGTTTGAATCCTTAATTATACTATATTTAAAGTGTGTGTAAATAAATTTTGAAATTTAGTTACATTAAGAATTTTAAATTAAAATCCTTAAAATATATATATACTAATAAAACACTCAAACATGCAGTAAAAGGCGATAGATTTTTTAACTGTCACTGAATATATTGATTTTTTAACTATTAATATTAAATATTTTATGAGTTATAAGCATCTTCTCTATGTTTTGCATGTTAAATGTTTCTATAAGTAACGTATTTAATGCTCAGTCAGAAGATTAGTGTTTACCAAGTATTTTTCTTATGAATTCTTCTCACTCGTAATATCTCATGTAGTTGATTTAGACCATCATCTTGTAGTTGTCATCAAGAGCTTCTTGAGGTCTTTATATCTTATCATTTGGTTCTTCTTGGCAGCTATCCTAGACATTAATTTAAGGCACTTTCGATTTTAGGTATAGCAATCGAAATGAGGAAGAGAGTTGCATCTAAGGGTATCACTCAATAAATAATTAATAATAAGTGATATAAAATAAATGAATTAATATATTATAAATTAGAGCCTTAAAAATGGAATACTATTGTTATTCGCCGAGCTATGATATGATTTCAGTGTGCAAAAATAAATTACTTTCTTCGAGGACAATGAATTTTGAATATTTCTTAGCTGCATGGTCATTTTGGTTATAGAAAAAATATATCAATAATACAGTCTCATTTAAGAAAGAAAAAACTAATAAATGTGAAAGCAGTGAATTTTAAATTATCTAGAAAGAGATTGCTTTCCAAAATGAATGCTCGCTGACTCGGAAAGCCAAGAGAAATCGAGCTATGCAAATAAAAATTGAAGAGCGACTAACTCCCTTCTTGTTCTTTTTAAATCATCTGAGTGTATTGCCATTTACTAAAGTTTTCAACATCTAGGCTGCTTAAAGTTTATGTATTATATGAGAGAAACACTTCAAGAATATTTTTAAACCCAAGGATGGTTTGATTTGATACAAAACAAAAAAGTCAGTTAAGCGATTAATTATTACCCAGCATTTCTTATACAAATTAGTCATCAATTTAAAAGAGAAGCTACTGAATGAAAGGACATAATTTCATTTATCCAGTCAAGGCTAATTAATAGTAATTCTACTTTAATAATATATTGTTTGTAAAAAATTCTGGTTGCAAATGTTTAAGCACAAGAGTATCAATATAAAATTCATTTTAATATTTAATTTATAGCTATTCTTTTTTAATTTTAAAGAATTTTGCTCTGCAACCTAGGCTTAAGTCTATATATAATAATTTTACTTATCTTAATCACTTCGACATAAATTACAATATAGCCCTGAAATGGTTAAAAATGCTTAATCAATTTAGATAAAATTAAAAAAAAAATGAGTTCCATGTTATTTATAATACCTATTTTTATATTAATTTATTTAATTGCATAATTCAACCTAATGCATAGCCAAGTTTTATATTTAAATATTATAGGATTTAAAATAGATTTTTTTTTAATTTTTCTAATAACACAATATGTATTTTTTTCTTAGTCTAATATTGTTTCATATTATGAAATAAGTTTAAAAATTTGACAAGTATACTATTCTATATGTTATTAACGAATTTCAATATAGTATAGAAGAAATGGAATCAGGAATCAAATTTTAAGAACAGTATTTAAATATGTTTTCATTTATTCACTAAATAAAATCCTGTATAGATTTGCAAGTAAAAAGATAATATCTCCATGCATCAAATAGAACGAGGTTCCATTTCAAATCGTATTTATATTAATACTGGTTAAATAACAAAAATATTCAAAAGTATGATTAAATTTTATTATAACTATAGATGCTACCTACTACAAATGATAAGTCTGTAACAAAGGATTGTCAAAGGCATGTAAAAGTGAAATAAATTACATAAATGCGGGGAAATGGTTTAAATGATTATTTTAAAGTGATAAGAACTTTTATTATAGAATATACTAAAAAATTTGAGATAAACACTTAAAATTATTGGATTCTCTTACTACTTTTTATAATCACACTTTTCTACAAGATAGAATATGCCTTATAAACATGGGACTTGGCATTAATTTGTACATTTTAAGCATTTGAAATTTCCTGATGTTAAAATGATAATTTAAACTGCAGCAATCAGAGGAGGAGCTAGAAAGATTTATATTAAAATGGATAAGAACTCTAGTAATACTGGACTGCGAAATAATCAATGGCGAGTAAAAATTAGTCTCTCACAGGTTAAAAAATACTCTCAATATATTATCTATCATTTTAATACTTCCAGATAGGTACCAAGTTTTTTAATACCTCTTTAATGAATTATATTCACATACTTTATAGAAGTCGAGGAGGAGTAGATGGTTAATTGAGAAAATGCTTACAGTTCAATTGACCTCTTAAAATAGATGCTGTTAATAAATTTAGCGATTGATTGAATTTATGAGCTTCTTAATTCCATTTTTGCTTATTAATTATTTGTATTCTTTCATTCTCGATTATCCGAAACTAAAATATATCATACGGTTGTTATCCTTAGTATGCCGAACAAAATTATATGTATCTAACTTGGCCCTTTAGTGAGACTACATTAATTTCTGAAAGTTCCACTCCTTACTCGTTAAATTCATTAGTCATGCCATTCAGAATTGTGTTGTTATGCATTATATTCATTGATTAACTATATATAAAAGATTATAAATCATGATTCAGAAGGTTTTACAAAGGTGGAATTTAAGGCCGAAATCTACTCATGGACCTCGTTAAGTGAAGATCATTATTTCCTAAAAGTTCATTTAAATTTTCCATAAGGGCATTACCCATTTCCTTATCCTACATTATGTTTATACTCCATTCAATTATGTTTCTGTTGCAAAAAAAACCTTTTTGATTGCTGCTTTTTACCTCTAGTGACAAAGCACTTTACTTTAAGTGATTGTGTAGGTATCTAGATGGTATTTCGTTCTTATCCTAAGGGTTGAAGTGATCCTTTTATTAAGGAGAAAGACAATTTAGAATTTTTTATTATTCAGTAAATTATATAAATAATACAATCTCATGCATAAAAAAACAACTATCCATGCTTTAAATTTGAATATTAATTAATTATTTTTTATATTTTATTGAAGTCTAACTCGAAATATTTTTATATTTTCTTTTCAAGAAAGGTTCGGGTTGAATAAGAAATAAATTAGTAAATGTTTGAAGATAGCAATGAAGATTATGAATAAATATTAAGAGTAATACTGTGGAGTATTTCGTGAAATGGAGTCATTTTAAGTATTAGAGGAAGGGTAGGATCTGAAAGGTTCTTAATGATTTGAGAAAATAAAATTTAATTAATATTAAAATTTAATTTATTGAATAATCTAATAATGAATTAGTTTATTTTATTTCATTAATTTGGAGAGAATTCAAAAGTTTACTAAATCCTAAATTACATTAAAGTCTATTCTTGAATATTTGGCTTTTCGACAAATGAGTTTCCCATCCTCTCTGGCACTTCAAAGCTCTACTATGAAATCTTTGCACCAACAGGAACAAGCTCATATGTGTATAGTGTTAGCATTTAATTTATGCTTAGAATGGAGTGAATCAATAGAGTCATCTCTATGCTATTAATTCAGTCTTTGCAATTATCATAACAGTGTAATCTAAAATAAAGTTGCCATATCATGCTCCAAAGATTTTAAATGCAATAACGACTATATGATTTAAGCTAACATATGCCTCCCATCAGCCCAAAGAGTTGTTAGCATTATCTTTTTGTATAGATACTGCCAGTGACATAATTGTAGATCGATTAAAGCCTCTGTTAATCTATGGCTATTTTGCGTGCTGACACAAGTAATGGAATTAGGGTGAAAGACAAATATATCTATCCCTCAAAACACTTCTTCCCATATACTGTGGCATACCTAAAGACCCCACCCTATGTCATGAACGGAGGGGCTGTACTGGAGATTTCTTGGAATGTTCCTATATAACACATCGATTTGTTTAGATTGCCTGAGGTATAGCATTCCTTAATAGTGGCAGCTATAAATATAATTTAAGTCTGATTAGTATTACCAAACTGCATATTTACATTTATATTAAGTTTTTTATTATTATTGATTGTCACCCTATATAAAAAATTAAATCTTAATGTGTTAACAGCTAAGAATCATGTTTTAATAGCATTATTGAGTTAATTAATTAAATTTATACAATTTCTTATTCAAATTATAATATATATATATTTAATCTTTAAAAATGGATTTCTTTTTAAACAATAAACATGACAAAAATATTAATTTAAAAGAGATTGATTATGATTCAATTTTATTGTCATGATAAAAAAACAAATCTATATATAAGTGATTATTGGATTATATATAAAGTTTAATGACTGTTTGCTATCTAATGTAAATTATATAAACCACAAAAAATTCAATAAGTACTATGTCTATTAGATTTTACTTAATCTTAGGGCATGGATTCAATAAAAACATTATTTATTAAAGCAATAGTTTCACAAAATATCTAATAAAAGATTGTTGTTTATAATTCGAATGGAATTCAATATTTGCTCTTTATCGGTTTAAATACAAACTTAAATCCATCATTTAAGTTTCTTTATTGAAAAAAAAGTGCTTTATTTTACATTTCAGTATTGGTAAAATATGCCTTTAAAGTTACTCATCTTGAGCAAGTTGAAGCCAGAAAGTAAAATAGGGATAATAGGGGGGGGGGGCAAAAGAAAGATATTTAATCGGACATTGTTATTTTAAAATCCAGATATATATAAATGCCTTTTATATTAATTGGTAAAATAATCAGGAGATTTATATTTAGAATAATACCATTAGGATTTATTTATCAAGGATAAAAAAATTTAAATATTTATGAATATTTTTATATTATAATGGTAATTTTCATTTTTTAAATTGAGACAAAGTGTGAATTAAATTAGTGATTTTAATACATATTTATACCATTTAGACATATAATATATAGTCTAGTTAGATAAAAAAACAAATGAGAAATATTTTTGTTTTAAAGTCTACTTTTATTTCTTAGTGGAATAGAATGTTCAATTAAAAGAACAGAATTGATTATGAATATATCAAATATTATAAGATTAAAAACTAGCAAGCTAATAAAAATACATTAACAATTGAAGGAGAATTAATAATTCCTTCAAAAATATGTATATTAAAATAAATGACTAGGAGGAATTAGTAAAGTTACATTAATATTTGAAAGCAAAATACATATAATTACCCCCAAAAGAACTTTAATTTCATTGCTTCGAACAGCAGATGATGCATGATTCTATGAGGGGGTATCCCTCGCAGACAGTGCCATTCCAAAGTTACTACTAATCTTGTATATGTAATCATTGTGATAATTTTCAAACAAAACTTGGGAGATTGGCTAAACATGACAGTTAAGCATTTGTGCAGAGTGAGATGCAAACCAACACTTAGTGAATTCTTGGTGGTCTTTACCTTCTCTTTGACTCCAACACCACTTAGCTTCTGCTTGAAGATATCTTCCGTGTATCTGATTGTTTTCTTGATCTTTGAAACTGTCATAACTTTGCATTCAAGTTAATTCTAATTATTGCATTATTGATTATAAAACGTTAATAAACATAATTAAACTATAAAATAAATAAAAAAAAATGTGTAAAATGAAAATATATAAAGACTAAATGAAACATAAAATGAGAAAATTAATGAATAACAAATATAGAAGTTATTTTGAAAAAAAAGCAGAATTTTGATGCTGATTATTAAAGAAGAAGTATAAAACGTGAAATTTATAAACTCTTGAGATTGAAATAAAACAAAAAAGATATTAAAAAATATGTTTAGATTTCTTATAATTTATGACAGAACAATTCTTTAATATTTAATTTAAAATATCAATTTATTTTGAATTTTAATCTTCAAAACAATCAAAAGGATTTTTGCTTTTAATTATTTAAATAGTATAAATCAAATCAAAGCCGTATATATAGTATATCCTCCTTATAAATCAAATGTAAAACATTATTTATTAATTTCGAATATTAATTATTATTTAATTTATTAATTTTACTATTATATCCCAATATTAAAAATAATGTTTGAAAACTCTTTTTAATTTAAGAGAGTAAAGGCGGAATTGAATCTAAGTTTCACTCCCATCACTGTAATTGCATAAAACTAAATACCAATAAACTTTACTAAGCACATAGCTTATTTCTATTTACAAATTTAATTATCCATAATATTATTATTATTATTATATCTGAGTTATTCTTTAAGATTAGGCAAAAAACCTGAAACATAAGACTAAGGCAACAGCAGCTTTACACACTGTGAGGATAACAATGGATTCAACGTCAATTCATGTACACTGTCTTTAAACAAATAAGCAGTGTCAAAACACGAAAGCAGCATGTGGGTATAGGTTGATATTCATTCACAGACACAATAATTGCATTTAAAGCGATCAAGTTGACTTTTCATGTCTTAAGTGCTGTTTAATTAAAATATTCAGTTATTGGTGGAAGCGATATGTTGCTGTATATAAACTTAAAGTATATAGATAGTTATATTATAATTAGATGATATCAATAACTGGAAGATAGTCTTCCAAAAGTAAGTAAGAAATCAAGTAAGTTACCGCATTCGACTAGTCAATTTTTATCAAACAAGAGGCATTATCGGAGGAATGTTTTAATTCTCAAGTTTATTACTACTTAAAATAGTTTTAACAAATTAAAATTAAAATATTCAATTAATATGTGCTTTAATATAATTATTGGAAAGAAATTAAATATAATTTTAATTGATATATTTTATGAATTAATTAATTAATTAATTAATAACATTAAGTATGATTATAAGTATTTTAAATTCATGATCTTAACTACAATTAATAATGCCTAGTATTCCATATAGTATTTCACTACCACTGATAATTCTTAGTTTCACTGTTCAAAACATGAAGTCAGTTCTTTCATGATGTTCTATTTTTATCTTTGAATTTTACAAGAAAAGTACTATGTTCAATTAATTTACAAATGAAAATATTATAATATAATTGAATAAAAATTATAGTCTTGATCTTTAATAATTTGAAATATATTCATAGTTTTATATATTTAAGTAGCATTTTCAAATTAATAAAATTAATTAATATATCATTTAAATACAAATTATTGCATTTCTTCTCTAATAGCTCCATTATCTCAATATCCGAACTGAATTAAAATTTATATTTATGGTTCTTTCAGATTCTAACTTACTTTAATAAAGGAATTTGTTTCTTAATAAAAAGAACCAAACACTACTATCATTAAACTTCTTTCATAGTTAACTAGGTAATTCATTTATATTGTAATTTCTATAATTTATTACTTAGTATCTTTTAACATCGAAGTGATTTACTTTAAATTAACAATTATCAGAGTGAAATTTAAAGCAAATTAAAAGCACTCACTTAAACTTAATAAAATTAGTGGAATGCATTTAGATCTAGGGGAGTCAGAGCAAACAACGAGTAGCATAATTTAATGGTGAATCTCAAGAAAGCTTATGACTCTGTCTGGAAAGACAAATTTATGATGATACTGAAGAAAAGTACAAAGGCAGAGGAGGACAAATTGCCATTTAGCTAAAAGAGGATCTATTTCTCAATTTTTAAATAAAATTCTAAAACCAAGCATTAAACCTCAGAATGGGGTATTTCATGGGAAAAGAAATCTCTTCAATGCTTTCATTATTTATTTAACTTCAAGATTCAACTTGCTTTTGCAAGGCGTTGTACTCAATAATAAAATAAGGTAAATTCATCGATTTTTATCATTTAAGAACAACAATAATTCATAAGGGTCAAGTAATGTTTCAAAGATATAGTATTGTCTCATAATATGAAACTGAACACACAAATGAGAGTATCCCTGAATGACTCAAAGCATTTTTGAAAGGTTTTTAGGATAATAGAAGGAATAAAGAATACTTAAGAAGTTTGGTATTAATGAATATATATACTATATCCTCAAAAAAAGATAAAGGATACTTGAAGTGAATTGAAAAAAGCAAATAAATTTATATTAAAAGCTCACAATGAATGTCAAATAACCTAACAATTGAGGCACAATATGCGAGTTTAAATAAGATTTCTATTCACATACAAATGCACTCAACTCAAGGCAGCAAAATATCTGAAGATAGTTGAGATATATAAATTGGAAACAGAACTGAAGAGAATTGAGTTAAAACTACGACTGAAAATCCCATCAAAATATTGAGAAGCATGACCTAACTAAAAGAGAGCAGCACTGATCCGGAAGAGTATGAACAAAATAAGACATGATATAGGGGTCTTTGAAAGAGAATAAATGGAAAAATCAGGAGCTTGTCTACAAAAATATACATTAGAAATCAAACAAGATCTTTATCACAAAGAAGATTATGGAAACTATGAGGGCATTAATTTTGATGAATGCTAGTAAACGGAATGAGCCACTTCTTTAACATTAACAAAAATATTTGAAAACTCTATTCGTTTGAGAAACTTCATCTCTAATTGAAGTACTTGCGAATTTGATTTGATTATTTGATAGAATACTAGGGCTAGAGATCAAAGATTACTTCTAAAGAGCCAAGAAGCTTATCAGTATTAAGTACATAAAGAAGTAAGAGGTAACTGTTAATGGGAGGATCTAAATCCAAAGTGTACTAATACATATATATACAGAATAGAGGAGGAAAGTGACATCATTCTAAAATGTGGAGATTAATAAGAAAATAAGTTTTGTAATAAATTACATTTCGATCTCACTTATCCAGACTTTAAATGAATTGAAGTTAAATATGTAATTACCTTGATATATCATCTATCTCTTTTTTCAATATTTCAACCTAAACAATAAAGTGTACTTATTTAAACATTTAGTCTTTATAAAGAGATTTTAAGCAGTATTTGTTTTATCCTAGCTCTAATCTCATCTTCTAAATTGCTAACTTATGCAATAATCTGAAATTTCTTCACCATTTATAATTGTAAATATTTTGTTTATTAAGATATTAAGGAACTATTTTTGATTGAAAATTCTAAATTAAAATTATTATAATTAAAAGAAATTTATTTAGTAAGTAAGATACAGGACATGAGAAATATGATAAAGTAATTTTGTCAATATTTTTATAATAAAAAACTATTTAATTAAAATTCTTGATTGTCCTTTCATGTTAAGATGAAATCAAGTTTTTTAAAACAACATTTTTGTTAAAACATAAATTCTATAATGTAAGTCAAATGGAGCCAAAGAGAAGTCATAAAGTGCTATAAAACTTGAAAAAAAGATTAAATAAGCAATATCAGTTTACGCCTTGTGAAAATTTAATCGGCGCTTTGAAAATTTACATATAATAAAATATTTTATATTTTTATTTATGCCTTAAAATTTACTTAAGTTATTCGATTATAACAAATTGTATATCAATATATGTATGAATATTGTATTTATTAAATCATTTGAGATAAAATATTTTCATCAAAATTAATATTTATGTTAATTGCTTATTTAAATATTTCGCTCTGATTTTATTTTTTAAAATATTAGTCGAGCTCATTCAAAATGTGAAAATTTGAAAAATAAAATACGAATTAAGTTAACAGCATTGTAACAGCCATTTATTTAGTAAGCTTTTAATACTAATCAGTTTTTAAAAAGATCAAATTTAAATGTAATTAAATAACAGTTTCTTAAATTAAAAATGTACATTATATGCTTAAAAAATGTACTATTTGTAACCGTACAGTTTGTACATAAATATGAACAGAGAGTGTACAAATATCAAACCCCAATAGTCTAATTCTAAATGCTGAGATGTATAATATGTTTAAAGTTTTAATTAATTATTAAGTGTTAGGTACTAATGTCTAAACCGTGTAATCTGTACCACTCCTTCTCCCTCGCGCCGAAAACACTCTATCTGATCTCTATCGTTAGTGCCACTAGGGCACCATAGTTTCCAGCCATCACAAGTTCTTAGAGAAATCTATTGCACTAGTCGAGGAGTTCGCATCTTTCACACAGAGAAACAGAGATACAGTAAGATAAAGTAACCGGGTTCTGCACTAGTACCACTAACGATAGAGATCAGAAATGATATGGTACACCGCAGTCTTATGCACGGAAGACAAAGACATATGGTGTTATCGGCGCGAGGGAGAGGGAGTGGTACAGATTACACGGTTTAGACATTAGTACCTAACACTTAATAATTAATTAAAACTTTAAACATATTATACATCACAACATTGAATATTAGACTATTGGGGTTTGATATTTGGACACTCTCTGTTCATATTTATGTATAAACTGTACATTGTAAATTCTAAAGTTTTTAATATCAAAATTAATAATAATAATTTAATTAAATTGTACGGTTACAAATAGTACATTTTTTAAGCATATAATGTACATTTTTAATTTAAGAAACTGTTTAATTACATTTAAATTTGATCTTTTTAAAAACTGATTATTATTAAAAGCTTACTAAATAAATGGCTGTTACACATGCTATTAACTTGATTCGTATTTTATTTTTCAAGTTCCACATTTTGAATGAGTTCGCTTAATATTATATAAAAATAAAATCAGTGCGAAATATTTAAATAAGTAATTCACATATATATGATGTTAAAAATTTTAAAAGTTAAGGCAATGGTAAGTAAATAATAATGTTTTGGTTTGAAACATATAATAACTTAAATTAACTTGTTAATTTAAAAATTAAGATTTATGAGCTATTCGCCTACGCTTTCACAAAGTAATATCTTTTTGACATTTTGTACTTCCTAAAAATCACCATGAATCTATTCAAACGTCAAATTCATTTCAACATTTTCCAAGTGTGACATAAAAATATTAGTTTTGTAAATGTCACAGGATATTTATAATTATTTTTTTAACGTGAGGTTCCTACCTAGATGACCATGAAACATGTTGCATTCCGAAAAATTAAATTGTGCCCCTCAATAGTAGACTAATAAATAATGTAGATGAGCATTGGCTACACTAGGAATTTTATACTGAAAAATTATTCTGTAATTACCAAACTCATGTTTATTCTTGTCTATATTTATTTTTAATTAAATAATAATTGATTAAAAAATATTGTGGCATTTAAGAAGGCGCGGGAAAAATGGATAAGAAGAAACAGCTTATTATCGGAAGGAGGAAACAAGCTTGAATTTTACTAACCAATGAGAGAAACTGAAGGAAGGGTGAGAAGGAAAGAGAGAATTGAGGAAAAGTGGAGGTCCAAAAGAAGAAAGATACCATTAGCAATAAAAGATAGATCAACATTAAGACAATAGAATTTAAAATTTGCCTGCAAATTGTCAGAGGTCTAAACTCCAAACTCAAGCAAAATTAGCTATTGAGAGAAATAGAAAACAAGAAACCAGATTACATAGGTTTGGTGGAAACCAAACTGAAAAGGATAATTGGTCTTAACAATAAGAACATAGCATAGACATAACTGGCTAGGAATGGAGAAAAACTGGTTATGTACAACGGCAGATTCGAAATGTAGAAGATAAAAAAATTAAGACAATACGTGACTTGGACAATACTGAATGTTTGGAGCTTATCTCTACACATTTTTACAGCTTACATACCACCATACTGGAATGATAAGATCAAAGAGCTCCAAAATAGACTCATTTACACGATAAATTTACTAAAACAAAAGTGCCAAAAATAAAGGATATTTGTCATTTGAGAATTCAGCTACCACATTAAAGAACTGGGAAAAAGATTAAACAAATATTGTTTGAAAGAATTCATTCCTGAGGGAGTGAAACTCATAATAAAGGGAACCAACTAGATCAGATTTTCTCAAACGTGGAAACCATAGAATGAGAGACGAACCAAATGATTTTAACAGACCATAAACTAGTCCAAGTAAATCTCAGAATAAAATACCAAGAAAATGACTTTAAACTAACTGACAAAGAAAGAACAATAAGTATATCAGATGAAAGAATATAGTGCTGGAAGACATTTATTGAAGAAGGCAGGGAAATTACAGCAGATCATTTGGAAAACCCCATTAAAAAATGTTTTGAAAATCAATTAGGAAAGTAATTGGTACTAATAACCACCTAATCCTGATGGGCAGTTTAAGAATAACAGTACAAAAATAAGAGACGCATTTCAAGAAGCAAAAGTGCAATGAAAAGAAGCTATTAGAGACCTAGAACAATGCTAAGACAAAAACGATGTAAAAGAGTTCTTTTACATTGTTAAAAGACAAAAAAAAACATAGAAATAATGTTAACAGATAAAGGAGTTGACTTTAGGAAATGAATGAGTAGAGATAGGAGAACAAACAAAAAAACAAATCTAGAATTCTATGTGCAAATGTTTAATGACAAAAAAGAAAACAAATTCTAGGAGTTGATTATTAAGGATGAAATAATGAACAAAGATCATGAAGGAGAAAGCTTCTGTAGTATAGAAGATGTAAAGAAGTATTGGAGAATGAAATTTGGATAAAGCTATCGTTCAAATGGATTTGATGGGAAGATGCTACTTAAGTGAGTAAGAATTCAACAAACAGTGAGTGAGAAAATAGCAAATTGGCTAAATAATAAATAATTCGCAGATTATATCAAGGAGGGAAGGTTAATACTACTGAGCAAAGACCAAAATGACTTATACCTAGATGTCAGCAATACAAGACCAATCAAAGCCCCAAAACCCCTTCATGAGGTTTATAAGTACTTTAATTTGCAGGGAATTAGTTAGGGATTGGGGTTATTAATAAGTTTTAATGTGAAATATAAAGTAAATGTATTTAATTTAATCACTCAAAATGCACTTTTGAATCATGTGGGAGAGGTCTAAAGTTTATCTTGCTTAACCACAACTCTATCTGCTCTATTGACATGTCTGATATTGAGTTAGGTTGTATTACTATTTACTCAGCCATTTATTTTATTGATTGAGTTACTCATGTTTTGTCTATAAACTACTCTATTCTATGCTTAGCATCTTTCTCACACCTTGTTGAGTAGTAGTCGTTACGGGGTGTATCGACTCTATTATTATACCTGCTAAAGCCCATACATCCCACTAAAAGTCTGCATCTCTCCAGTCTTCTCTTTCTGGATAATAGCCTGGAGTTTCCATAATAGTTCCTTGCCTTGATACTCCCACGGCTCTGTTGAAATCGATTATTGATACTCTCACTGGTGAAAAGTATATCATTATATTTTCTGGATTCAAATCTCTGTGAACAAACCCTAACTTGTGAAGCTCTTTAATACCTTGTATGGTCTGAGTTGCTATTTATCCAAGCTACTTATGATTCCATTGATTGTTATGAAATCTCTTAGGGTCATTTCATAGAGTGGGAGTCTGAAAGCAACATGATCCTTGGCAAGGAGAACAGCATCTTGCTTGATTAAGTAACAACACTCTTTAAACTTTGCTTGAGTGAGAACTTGATACTCATTTGTAAACTCCATTTAATATTTATCATCACTTAAGATATAGTTGAAGGAATACACCTTGTATGCATATTGAAGATCATTTATATCTTTCTTATCAAAGGAGTCTTTTAATATAAGGTAACTGTAAAGAGAAGAATCGGGTGTTGACGTCTAGCTCTCACTTCACCCTCTCAGTTCTCACACATGTTGTCTAGCTCTCACTGGTGTCGTCGTGCTCTCCCACACCAAATAATTATCAAGCTATAATATCAAAAAAATAACACAATTATGTCTTAAAAATATAATTTCTACTAGAAGACTGTGTTTAATTCGTTTATATGGTAGCATCACAAAACTTTTTTTTGCGCTAAATTTAAGAAAAATTAATATGAATTAAACCAATTTAAGAACAATAATGACAAAATTAATCCTAAATAATTTTTTATTATTCCTAGTCTTTCATAAAATCATGCTTTTTCAAATATTTATTAGAGATATCGAGCACATTTTAATACAGTAATGCAAAATAAGAACTCACTTACCTCAAGTTAATCTAAATTTAAAAATTCTCCATCCAAAAAATACTCCTTTGCACTATTCAAGCTTTCCTTGACAGAATATCTAAATCAATAGCAATACAACATCAATGAATTAAAAGACCGAGAACACTATAACGACCCAAAGCGATTTTAGTGATCTAAATAAAAGTAGCTCCTTTCAATACTTATATTTTTTCTCAATAATTCACTTCCATCAATAACTCAATAACCAACATCTAATGACAAACAAGTACCTTAACTCTAAAGAAAAAAATCAACTCATTAATAAATTGAAGGACATAAATTTATGTTATAAAACTAAATTTATTTAATCTTGTCTATTTGACTTCTAGTTCAAAATTCTTACTCACAACAGAGTGGCAACTACTATAATATGTCTGTATCCAAGCTAAACAATCAAGAATAATAGCCAAAATTATCTAAATCTAATAAAAGTAATTACTCTTAACATTATAAAATAATCTTTTTATCCAGAGCTATGAAAAAATTTCAAATATATACCACTAACACCTTAAAAAAGAGGAGAAAGCAAAAGACTGCATTCGTCAACCTAAACTCCCGCCATTAATTATAATTCAGATAGAACTGCTCCTAGGTCGTTATTTAGAGTTAATTCACTATAGCAATCGAAATAAGAAGGAAGGGGAAATGACCTAAAATAAAAAATCATTTTTTTGGTGAAATAATTTCATTGGAAGGTCAGGGTACTAAATAGAGGCCTAAAAATATTTCATATTCTATTTAAAAACGAATATTTTATCAGATATTAATCAGAAACCCAACAGTTCCTTTTCCTCAGGAAGTATATACTAAGCAAACATTCACAGAGCAGACAAAGAACTGGACATTAAAATTCTCTTAAAATTAAAGATGATTTATTTAAATTATCATTCAGACAACTTCGAATATTTAATATAAGCGAAGAGAGAATGAATTGGTACATACTCCTTAACTTCATAACAGAACTAGTCAATTAACTAATTCAACTAATCATCTTTAGCTATAACACAGAAAAATAAAGATAATGCTCTTCTCTTCAATTTGATTAATTAAAAAAGATTAGGTTAATAATCTTCATAACTTTACTCAAACCATTTATCAAGGAAGAAATAAAAAATAACATAGTAAGAAGAAGGATAAGATGAGTAAATTAAGAACATGTTCAAATTAATTAAATTAATTTATGTTAGTACCGTTGATTTTTAATTTACTAAAATGGCTAGTCCAATATGTATTAATATATAAATTTATCTACTAAAAGACCTAAAAGTGAATACCTATTTATAATTATTTTCATTTATTTTTCTGTTTAAAATTTAATTTTTATCAACAAATTCACTAAAAAAATTTAAATCTTAAGAATAAACATCTAATAAGGTATGATTAGGAATATTCTATATTGAAATAATAGACATATTGAAGTAATTTTTCTTAATTTATTTCAGATATATAATATTTGAAGAAGCATGATTATATGAAGAATTAGGAATATTAAGCGAGTATAATCAAAATGTGGAGACTGTTATAAATAAATCAAAAATGAATACAATCAGGATTATTTTCATATTAGTATAGATTAACTTAAAATCAAACTGTAGCTATTTCGAATTATAATCATGTGTTTATTTAACAATATACATTTAATTAATTAAACATGGAGAATTCTGATTATTATTTTTTTTGACTTTTCCAAATCATTTCTATTTTAGTGCATCGAACTAGTTGTTGCTGTTTTCTCATTTGCCATTTCCAGATAATTTTTTAGAGATATCTTCATGGAATCTTCCTAAAAAATAAAAAAATAACAATAAATGTAGCAATAATAGTAATAGTAGCAACATTAACAACAATAAATCAAACAAATTAAATTAAAATTAGAGTCTGGTTCAAATTCCTCAGGAAATTTAAAATTATAAAAACTTAGTTTTTTATGCTAATTATCCTCATCTTAATTATCGTCTTTACATTAGGTCATTATACGATAAATTTAAAGAAAATTTGGATTTTATTTTTTAAAATTCCCAGACTCTAATTTTAATTTAATTTGTTTGATTTATTGTTGTTAATGTTGCTACTATTACTATTATTGCTACATTTATTGTTATTTTTTTATTTTTTAGGAAGATTCCATGAAGATATCTCTAAAAAATTATCTGGAAATGGCAAATGAGAAAACAGCAACAACTAGTTCGATGCCCTAAAATAGAAATGATTTGGAAAAGTAAAAAAAAATAATAATCAGAATTCTCCATGTTTAATTAATTAAATGTATATTGATAAATAAACACATGATTATAATTCGAAATAGCTACAGTTTGATTTTAAGTTAATCTATACTAATATGAAAATAATCCTGATTGTATTCATTTTTGATTTATTTATAACAGTCTCCACATTTTGATTATACTCCCTTAATAATAAAATTTATTTAGGATTAATTTTGTCATTATTGCTCTTAAATTGATTTAATTCATACTAATTTGTCTTAAATTTAGCGCAAAATAAAGTTTTGCGATGTTACCAAATAAACTAATTTAACACAGTCTTCTAGTAGAAATTATATTTTTAAGACATAATTGTGTTATTTTTTTTGATATTATAGCTTGATAATTATTTGGTGTGGAAGAGCACGACGACACTTGCTGAGTGTGTGAGAGCTCAACGACACCTGTGAGAGCTAGACGACATGAGTGAGAACTGAGAGGATGAAGTGAGAGCTTGACGTCAACGGCCGAAGTATCTACGTCACTTTAAGCAAGAACTGGTATTTTCTTGTATTGAATATTTATCATAATTTTTGTAATTTCAGAGTTCAGTTGGTTGCGTGCCCTTCTTACGTATTCTAACTCTCTAGCTTATTAAGGCACTACGACCTTTTAATATTCCTTGGCTTTCCTTTTGTTGAGAAGCTTCAGCTCAACTTCATGCTTTTCAATTTCTCTATCTTTCTTGTGAGCTTTAAAAGATGCTTCTTCAAATCTCTGGTATGTGAGTACTGTTTATGGCACTCAAAGCAATCATAATTTACATATATTTTATCATGCTTTAAGTATACAGTGGGCTTAGCTTGGCTACTCTATGCTCCTTCATATGTCTATGCCAAGTTGACTTATGAGCGAAGTCTCTCTCACACTTCACACAAATATATAGTCCAACTATCTCAGTTTATATAGGAATTTCATTAATGCCTTTTTCCTCCTTACTTTTTCTTACTCACTTATTTGCCATTATTTTTCAATTTTTAATTTCTACTTTAATAACACAGACCTCAAATGATAGCTCTGATATTTCTTTATGAGAGTAGTTCATCACACAGCCACTTCTTATTGCTCCCAAAGGTTAGTCTCATATAGTTTTATGGGAGTGCTGCTGTTTTTATCAAAATGTTAGAGCTTTTACTTAAATATGAATATAAAATTATAAAACTCCCTCTATAATTATAATAATGAAATTAGTCCTGAAGTGGTTGATATTGTTATAAAGATTAATTTAATGAAAAAAATTAAAATTAAAAAATTAAAAAAAAGTGCAGGAAACTTTCCTAAATTTCTTTTTCTTCCTAAACCAATGCAGGAAACTCCCTCCCCAAAGAAATTATTCAAAAATCTCATAAAAAGAGGTACTTTATCTCTCCAGAAGATAAGAACAAACAAGGCATAAAGATAAGTGACAGCTGGATGTCAGAGTTGCAGAAGCATCCTTATTTTTCAAGTAAAATTTGAAGCTTAACTCTTTAGAAAAATCTGGCACTGTCATCTTATTGTTGAAGGAATAGAGCAAGCTTCACAAAGAGCGAAAATCGCAGACAAAGTATGAAATCAGCAAGAGATTTTATTCAAATATTTAGCCGCCAGATTAAATGAACATAGATGCTGGAGCAGGCAGTAAGAGAAGAAACATATGAGGAGGGAAGTAACAGGAGGAAGAAAAGAAAGAGAAACTGCTCCTACGAAAGAATTTTAAATGGGATTTATATATTCATTAACTAACTATAAAACTTGTATGTATAAATTCACTCTCCCTTCTTTAGCATACTTTAAAGCCAACTAATTATCGACTCTCTTCGCTGAACTTTTAATAAAGTCTACTGTATCGATAGGTAGGCCATGCATCAAGTGGTATAGCAGCAGTTTCTTGTAATGATATTTAATATACCCCAGTAGAATTTAATTCCATTAAACTATTGACTGTAAGCAACGTTTAACACTGTTGTTATTCTAAGTTGTTCATAACTTTTCCTTTTTTATTTTGTCTAATGAACAGAAAAATTATCAACGAATAGTATAATCTCTTATTCGGGGTACTTCTCTCTCAGTTGCTCTAAGAGCTAAATATATTGCTCAGTCTTAATTAAGCGAGGATGAATAGCATAAGTTTCTAAACCAGCGTCATCGCTAATACCTCCAAGAATTGCCATCGTTTATACCTTTTTTTTTTACTTTCTAGTCATATACCTCTATATTACTATGTCTCTTATACCAAGACTTTTAGATGAAATTGTTGAAGGTAAATACATCCTCGTCAGCGTGTATAAACTTAATATTATTCTATTAAGCTCTCTGCATTTGATCATAAATATAATTTAAATTGTTGTTGTAAAATGGCTGAGTGAAATCAATCACTCTCTTGATACGATTCACACCTTTATAAGATATACCCTTTCGTGTATAAATGTTAGCAACAGATTATGCAGAGATCTTCAACTCAGGGAATTGGCGGTGAAACATAGTAGCTCGTTGGTCAAGAGAGAAGTGAGCCCAATAATTCAAAGTTTTTTCATTAATAAGATAATCAATATGCTTTAATAGGAACATTGACCTCCTCGTAGGCTTAGAATTCAGATATTTTTGCTTTAATTATACAGCTAAAAGACAGTGAGAGCGAACTATTGAAAGACTCCGCTTTATGAGAACTGCAATTGACTTATAGTTTAGAACTGGTTAGACTGATTCAAAGTATATATCACATCCATTTCGCAGTTTTAACACTAAATATATATACTCTTCATCATAAATAGACCCCATAAGCTTGTTATTTTTCTCTCGCATTTAATTAATAACCCCATCCCCTAACTAAATCCCTACAAATCAAAGCACTTATAAACCTTATTAAGGGGTTTTGGGGTTTTGAATATACTCACAAAAAGAACTATTATCATTAATCAAAAAGGGAAAATTAATAGCTTTCGCAGAGGATATTCCGATAAATTTAAAAGATCTATAACAATTCAGAAGAGTCATCAGCAGCTTCAGAGAGATAGAAAAAAAACAGACAACCTGAAACTAAACTCCAAAAAAAACGGTATTTTCGAGTGATGCAAAGATCTTTGAGAATGAGTTTTAAATAGATGGAATCAAGAAAGTAGAAAAGGCAAAATACTTGGAACTCAACATTTGTCTAAATACTAAAAAAACGTGGAACGAGATATAAAGGAAAACATAATTTTACCAAAACTTCTAAACTCAAACAATCGAACAGTATGTGATATCATATTGAAGGCATAGATACGATCATTGATGATTAATAAATACACCCTACCGGTGGCGGCCAAGTTCGTGAAAATTGAAGAGATAGAAAAAATGGAGCTCTAAATTAAAAGTATTGCTTTTAGGACAGCAAAGACGTTCATAATTAAATTTTAAGGAAAGTAAAGCAATTAAAGGAGACAAACAACAGCGAAATTAATGGGAACTAGTTCTGAAGAACATGAAGAAGAATAATATGAGCATTGATCAGTTCTTGATACCTAAATAAGCAAAGGACGAGATAATATCTCAAGGGAAAGCGTTACAAAAAAAGAAAAATATTTTCCTAACTTAGAATGTAATGGATACTATGATGACAATATGGAAGGGGAAACTATAATCAACTATTGGATGAACCACTACTGCAATATACACAAAGTACTCGAGGATTTGAATCATTTGAGAAGTGCAACATAATAAATACAGCAGGGGACCCTAAAAGATTCTCAAAGATAATTAGAGAGAATTGGATTAATGACCTAAGCAACCACCAATATATAGAAATCATAACTAACATGATTTGGTTAGACCAAAGGATAAGAAACTTAGAAAAGCATGAGTACTATCAATCAGTTAAGAAACTATTCAGAGTGGCCGACGTCAAAAAAAAGAATTAGGAGTTTGATGAAAAGAAACTTGAATTTATTCAACAAGAATTAACATCTAAAATGAGATAATTTAACAAGTATATATAATAATGGAATAAGTTGAATCATGATTAAATAATAATTAATTAAAAAATTAATTCGGCAATAATGAAGGAAGATGAACTAATCAAAATTCAGTTAAAATTACCAAGAGAAAGAGAGGAAGATACCAGATAGAGGAAGACCAGGAAGGTATGAAGATCATAATAAGAAAAGGGAGTTCTGGGAGAAGGTGCAGGAGGTTAGATTTAATCACAGGGACAGAACGAAAGATTAGGAGGCGCTGGGAATAGCAAGTTATTCAAACTAAAGGACACCACTCAACTAACAAATGGAATTCAAGAACAGACTCAAAATCGGAAAATCTAACCCAAGCAAGGGAATCAATGAACCAGGCCTTAAAGGGACAAATTCGATAAACACGAGGAAGGCTATACGTGCATGCAGGAGATCAGATGGAGTTCAAAAAGTTGATAGACCTTACAGATGTCAAGTGCTAAGAATTTGATAAAATCATATACGCAAAAAAGGATGGAGGCCAGCAGTGGCAAGGATAATAACAATAGTTTGCTGCCCAAGTTCAAGAACGAAAATAGAAAAGGCTTTGGTGAAGAGAAATGACGACAGGTAGAAAGCATTAATAGAGGGGAGAGAAAAAGAAATTTTTTGTCAGAGTTGCAACACAAGCATTTCAAAGAAATACACTAGGAGTGGAAACACTTCGATCTAATTCCCGGAAATCATGTCTCAGAGGAGACCATAGAAGTAACCTCAAACCTAATTGAATAAGTCCAATTCAACCAGGGAAATCTCGACTTTATAATCCTTCCACCATTCATGGATGACTTCGGGATTCAAAGCTTGGAAAAAAGTCATTGGGAAGAAGACTAACTATAAAGTTGAAACCGGCAGATTTTTGAGGCCTCTGGAACAAATATAAGAAGTGATACTGCCAGCCTGCTGTCAAGGGAACATCAAGAATTGCCAGAATTCGATAATTCTGAGAATAATGAGAGACTAGAGGGTTCTAAAAGTGTACGATGCCAGGAGGTCGGTAGGCAGTTAAGAGGTAATCTAAAAGAGCATTAAACAGGCAAACGACTAAATGGAGGGTACTCTAGGAAAATGATTTTGGGTTAAGAAAATTAAGAGCAAAACAGAATTACACCAGGTGAGAGATTCAGAAGACTGCGGAGTCATGGCCATATTGACAATCAACCATCTATTCCTAGACCTTCCTCAGGAAATTAAATTATTTACACATTATGCGTGATTCTAGAACGATAACTACAATTTAATAGTTTAATTTGTCGCAATGTAACAACTCCAGCTGATTTTACTCATATGATGACAACGTTATGACAAATAACTGCTTTTTTCCAAGTATTTGCAGATTGGTAATAAAGAAGAGAATTATAAAATTTTAATTTTTATGTTATAGATTGCCTATTAGAAGTTTACTCATAAATTATACAAAGATTTAAGACTATTTACAGTAAATATTTTTCAAGAAAATAAAATTAAATAAGCTGATCTAAAACTTTGGTACATTTGTGGTTACCAAAAATTCAGAGTATTATAATTGTTGTTTGAAGTCAATGGCAGTTCAAAGTAGTTTTATACTTTACAAAGTTTGATGTGAATGTTCGATATTTGAAAATTTTTATTTTAAGAAGAAAGTTAAATGAATTAAAATTATGTTATTACATTTCCAATTATATAACAATATATAATAGAAATTATTTAAAAATTTTAGTTCAAATAAAAAAAAAATGAAATGAAATGAAATAAATAATTTTAAATTAAATTCAAAATTAAAGAAATGATTGAATTTAAAATGCTAAATAGTATATATATATATATATTCAATATGAATATGGTAATATTAAATATTAATTATAATTCTCATATATTTCTTTATAAAATTTGATTGTGCTGATGAGATATTATTATGCAAGTATAATTAAAATGGAAGAAAATCTAAAATAAAATTTTATCAGAAATTTAGAGCTTTCTCATATAGTTGTGAATATATTAAGAATAGAATTATTTTTTTTTAAAAATATTAAAACTAAAAATGACATTGAAACTGATGAGACTGGTACAACTGTTATCTCAGAAGTTAGGCAAATATATTTTTAATACATGATGGAAATTTGAGGTGCATTAAAGTGGCATATGTAATTAATGAAGTATAAAATAATCCAACGATGCCACAGATTTCAGAGTTATTCAATCTGCTTTATGTAATAAAATCTGCTCTAAAATGACAATAATCCAGAGACATATTGATATCTTGTAATCGATTATTGCTTTTAGCCTTTTAATTATATATTATGTTAAAACTTCGATCTTCTTCAACACTAAGAAGTTCTTAAATCAGCTTCGCGGTTAAATAGATAAACGAATTTATTTGGCAAAAACTAATTCAAATTGAGAAAGGATAGTATTTTTGCAATAGATATTGAGTTATACAAGTGAAAAAATGGAGCAATAAATTTATAGTTAATGAGTATCTTGAATATGAATAGTTTTAGTTCACCAGGCATGTTTTGAAAGAGAAACTAATGGATCCTTTAAACTACTGGAAAAATAATAAACGCTTGACCGAACCGGCACATTAGTGTGGAAGTTGAAAAGGCTATTCCAATTTTTAAAAAAAACTGATACATGATATGATGCTAGAAGTACAATATGGCATGAGTATAACAACTAATTGAAAGTTGTAGACCTTCCAAATCCCAAAATTAAACACGAAAAATGGCTTTGGAAAAACTTCAAGGTTACATGAGACTGCTGTTTATCTTTTCTAGACAAATGAATGAATACAGTCAATAAAAGAAAACTAAAATCTTTGTAACATTACAAGCATGATAGTTTATGCAATAAATTTTTGAATCATCGAGTGAGCTGTTCTTTCAAGCCACTTAATTATGAACAAACCAATTGAAGAAAATTTCTAACGAGAATAATAAATTTATAGTTTGATCAAAATCTATTGAATCTCTCTCAGTAATAGTTATTTGCAACTAGTTGTAGCCCCAAAATGTTGTATCTTTACCTAACAACTAAAATGATTGATTTGTGAGTATAAGCTTCAAGTATTTTTTCAGCTAAATCAAAATAGAGTTGCATAAAATAGAAAATATGAGTTTAAGTTTAGGAATCTTCAAATATAAAGAGACTGTGTGCCAACCCCTAATAAAGATCAAATAAAATTCTTATGATCAAGATATGGCTACTATGTATTTTACTTCTCTCAAAGATAAGTTTAATGAAATCAATAAATAATGAAAGAATCCTATCTTTTTTAATTAAATCTGTTTTTTAACTTAAGCATACACTAACTAAATTAATATTTATAAAAAGCGAAAGGAACCCTTTTAATCCACTTCAAAAATAAAGGAAGTAATTATTATTTTATTATTTTTTTTAAAATCATTTTCATAAATTAATAACAACCACTAATTTAGATATCATAAATTAAATTATATCTTTAATATTATTAATAATTTTCAGTTAATATGAAAAAAATGTCTTTTTATCTCATTTTTTATAAAAAATATCTAAAAATCAAATATTACTGTCACATTCAAAACCCCAAAACCCCTGAAGTTGTTTGATTGAGTTTTTGATTGATGAAAGTAGACTATTAACGCATGCTTTATTAGGGTTTTAAAGGGTTTATGTAGGGGTATAGGGCTATAATGTAATATAAATTAGTGTGTAATGCAAGTGTTTTATTTTTATTATTCACTCAAACAGTACTTTAGCATCATGAGGCAGCTTTCTAAAATTTATCTCTCCTATCCAACTTACAATTTAGTCTATTGTATGGTCAGCTCTGTGATTAGGCTTAATAATTATCTACTCAGCCATATCTTTCATTCTACCTTTTATCTTATTCTAGTCTAGATATTGCTGTATTCTCTGTTTTGAATCTTTCTCTCTTTTGCAGCTATAATCATTTCATGCCATATCGCATTCACAAATAATTGCTGCTAGAGCCCATATATCCCACTTAAAATCACCATCACTCCAGTCCTCTCTTTCTGGAAAGTATCCAGGAGTACCATACACGTTGCCAAGTCCTGAAGCTTCAACTCTCTATGATCTATTGAAATCTATTATTACTACTCTGAGAGGTGAAAAGTCAAGCATTATATTCTCAGGTTCAAATCTCTATGAACATATCCAAGAGTGTGAAGCTCCTCAATGCCTTTGCAAACATTTGTAAGAATAAGAGGTAACTACTTTGGTAACCTTTAATATTAAATGTAGTCTCTTAATGTCATTTAATATAGAGGAAGACGAAAAGCTACATGATCTTGAGCAAGCAGAATAGCATCAAGCATTATTATAAATCTGCACTATCTATCTCTTGACTTCGTAAGTGCTTGGTATTCATTTACGAATTCCATTTGATACTTGTCATCGCATTTGAAGTAGTTGAACGAATATATCTTGTATGCGAACTACTTATCTGTTAAGACTTTCTTCTCAAATTTATCCTCAAGGATAAGATAACTTTATTTACACTCTTTAAGGTCAATTATATTCAATATTGGAAGTTTAAGTGCATGCATCTTAAGAGTGATTTTTACTATTTCTGAGGCTGGGAGGTTTCTTACTGCTTTAATAAGTTTATTTTCTTTCTTTACTCTTTGTTCCAAAGTTTCTAAAGGCTCTCTTGGCTATCTTTTTAAAGGAAGACCTCAACAGTCTCTGGATCTATTACTTCAAACTTCTTGCCATGATGGTTTTATAGATGAACTTTTAGATCCCTTGAATGATTGTATTATTTATTGCAGTAAGGGCAGAAATATTTTCCAT
>ARYC01004157.1:0-40332 GCA_000711775.1 Oxytricha trifallax
GGTACTGCTATATACTTGATGAAAGAGCGCAGCAAATTAAACAGAGAGAGAAAGTCTCAAGTGAAACATGAATTGAGTAAGAGGCTCTTCAAAGATTTATAAAAGCCAGAAGAGATGAACATAGATGCAGGGGCTGGCACTAAGAGAAGAAACATAGGCCAAGCAGGCCTTAAGAGGAAGAAAAGAAAGAGAAGCCAAATCCTTTTACGGGCAAATTTAATATGTGAACTTATTTCATTCGCTTAAATCTAAAACTTATTTATAAACACAAAATCTCCCTTCTCTTGCGCATACTTTAGATTTATCATCGCTGACTCTCTTAGCAGCACTCTTAATAAAATCCACTGTATCTATCTTTAAATATCATGCATCAGATGGTAGAGCAGCAATTTCTTATAATGACCTTTCAATAACCCCCAATATAATTCAATTCCATTGAACTAAGGGCTGTAAGGAACTTAAATAAAGGTGTTATATTTAACCTTTCATATTCTTTTCTTGAGTTTTATGAACTGACAAGTTATCAACGAATAGAATAATCTCTTAGTCAGCGTACTTATCTCTGAGTTATTGTAAGAACTTAATATATTATTCAGTCTTTATAGAACGAGAATGAATAACATAAGTCTCGAGACCACTATCTTCACTTACTCCACCAAGAATAGAATGAGTTTACACCTTAACATTTTAGTCATAAACTTCAATATTACTATACCTCTTGTACCAAGACCTTAATATAAAGGTATTGAATGTAAATACAGCTTCATCAGCCTGTATGAACTTTATATTATGCTCTTAAGACCTCTGCATTTAATCAAATATATAATTTAAATTAGCCTTATAAAATGGAACATTAAAGTCAATCACTCTCTTAATGCGATTGACTGTCTTGTAATATCTTTTTATATATGTTCGCTATAGATTAAGCAGAGATATGAAGCTCAGGAAATTGGCGATGAAACATCACAGCCCTCTAGGCCAAAGAGAAATGAGCCCAGTATTTAAGAGTCTTATCATTAACAAGATAATCAATATGATGCTGCTAAAATTTAAGAGGTCTTTTAGCTTAGAATTAAGCTGCTATCTCTTTAAATTCAATGCTAATAGACAGTGAGACCTGACAGTTGCAGGAGATTTATGAAGTAGCCTTGCTATAGATGTATAATTAAGAATAGGTCTAAGTTGATCACCATATTAATCACAACCATAACGCAACTTAAACAATAAATCTATATACACACTGTCATAAACTGACCCCAAACCTCGCATATACTAACTTAAATTACTAATAATTAAACATAAAACCCCTACAGAAACCCTATTAAAACCCTAATAAAGTATGCGTTAATAGTCTACTTTTATCAATCAAAAACTCAATCAAACTACTGAAAGGGTTTTGGGGTTTTGAATCTAATTATAACAAAAGAAGATTTAATTGTGCTAATAATTATTCAATAATTGATTATTTATAGTTTTTTTAATTATCAAATGATTAAGTAAATTTAAATTCTTTAAAAATAGTTACTTAAATAATCTTTAATATATATATTTATTATTTAATATTATATAATTTTTTATGTAGAATTATTACATTAGAATTGAGTCATTTATTTTATCTTAAATATTCTATTTATGTATGCTAATTAATTTTTATTCTTTTAGTCAATTTAATAAATTCACAGCTTTTTCCTCTCCCTAGTTATATAATATATTCCATTTTTAGTTTTTTTATGGACTATAAAAAATTATTTCATGATTTATTCTTTTAGGCATAATCTGCTGAATAAAGCTATAGATCACCTTAGGTTTCTGTGAGTATCTTCCCATTTGAGCTGTCAAAGGATGTTTATATTGTATTTATTTGAAACATTTCAGAAACATCTTTATTGATTGCTATTATGAATTACTCATTTACATGTGATGTTTATATCCTTATTCATGATAATGTTTTGAATTCTTTTTAAGTTTTACTCATTCGCTTCTATTTACTTTCCTGTGATCTTATCAGTCAAGAAACATCTCAGCAACCTTTCGTTCATATTTTACAAGCCATATATTTAGCAAACTCCTCCCTTGCATAAGCTCTACATTGTTTTTTTCCTAAGAATATAAGTCAAAAAGAGTAAGTTAAGTATTAATTTTTGTTTGAGTTTTTTATAAAAGGGTCCATCATAATTACATCATAAATTACAAATTATACTCTATAATGAATTTCTAATTTCTCCAACAGTTGTAAAACTTTTGCGTCTCCTAAATATACCATTGTCTCTGTACGTAGTTTCTATTTTTTAATTTAATTCTTTGTTAATTTTAATTTTGAGACTACAGATTTAAACAACAGTAAGACCTTCAAAAGTACCCTTCTATGGCCTTGTAACTCTTCTTTTTATAAAAACTTTTTAATTTTACTCTAAAACTGACATTAGCTTGCATGCCTTTCTCTGCTATTGGATTTTGAGAAAAGATTTTTGCAATTTGATCAATTATGGTTTTATTTTTATTTCTATCATTTTACCTAATACTGTTCCATAGGGTAGCTCTACTCATATTTCTTAGTAATCCAACTTTATCTCTTGATTGGATAGAAAGTGAAGGGAGGCTTTGAATTGGAAATAGCCGATATTGAGTTTATAATAAGCTTTAATTAATAAAAAAACTGTTTCTCTTCATTAACTTCAACGCCATTTATTTGATTATGTAAAATTTATTACTTTTGTAAGGAGAATTACTTTGTGAGTATTTTTGTGAATTATATTTTACTTAATGAGTGAAGACATTTCTCTTTGTCCATGTATAGCTCAAAACAATTGGTTTTAAAATTATTCCATCAATTGAACCCAAAGGGAAAAGTTCAGATTTTCAAATTATAAAATGAGATAAATATTAGTTATAAGAACTTAAGTTTAAACGATTTATATTAAATTCAAATAAATGAATAATAATTATTATCTTACAATATGAGAATATTAATTCATTACTCTAATCTGATAATAGTCATCATTATTTGTTAATATCCTTTGATATTATAATGATTTATATTAATTGTATTATTTTCATTAACCTTATGAAGAAAAATAAAGTATAAGGAATAGTAAGATTCTTTAAAAACAACAATTCCAAATGACAAAGAAGTCAAATCAACTCATTAATATGCTTTTAAATTCCATCTCTTTACAAAAAGGCTATTTAATCAAAATTTATTAATTTATCAAAAATTTATTATGCCTAGCTTTTGTTTTTTATTATTAATAATAGCTATGGTCGTGATAAAATTAATAAATATTTTGAACTATTTACAATCCAATGCATTTCTCCTATGTTGGAAAAGAAAGCCTAAGTAATTTACTTTATAAGCCTATTTCGAAGTTCCAGTTTACAAGGCGAAGGAATCTCACACTAAGAAATATGTTTTTCCAAAAAGAAGCATCTCAGCTAAATAAGTAATTAATAATAAAAATATATCAAAGAGATCGAGTTAAAGATCACGACCTAAGTGATATATGTAATAAGTTCAGTATTTATAAATGACTTTATGCAGCTTAAAATTCAAAAGTAAATTATATAGAGAATAACAATTAAACAGGGAGTACTTTTTGCCTCTGATCATCATGTTATAATGAAGATTTTGAGAGATTTTCAGAAAAGTGATAAAGAAACTGTTGAGGATAGGTGATGTCATTTCTTTTAAAGTTCTATACTACCAAAAATAGTTTGTTGGAAACTTGTTTTTATCAACTGCTACTGGATGATAACTTAATCTCATTCATGAAATACTTTGATGATTATACCTGACTTCCATATAAAAAAGTACTTTTAAAGAGTCTTAGGGACCCCCTGAATATTTTATATATTTAAGCAACCTTATAAAAAACGCAAATAGACCAGGAATAAATTTGAAGCTGATGAGTAAAAGCAAATAAGATATAATTTAAAAAAGGATAAATAGTGATAGATTCAATAAAAGCCATTTTTCTTAAATATTTATTGCTATTGAAATTATAATTTCAATTTAAAAGTAAAAATAAACATTAAAAGCGATATGGCTAGCCTCAATACACACAAAAAAGTACATAAGGAAATAGATAAGAATCAATAGTTATGCAGAAATAGCCAAACACATTCAAAGTATAATTGAAAAATAAGATTGGGACTGATCATAGTCTCCAAGCTAATCTTTATCATCTGGTTAATAATTAGATTCACTTGGCAGGCTCATCAGACCTCAAATACCACATATCTAAATAAAACATCAAATTCTCAAGGATACTATGTCACTACCAAATTACTAGAACTTTATTACAAACTGACACATTCCTTCCAGATTAACAACAAACATTCTAAGGACCCTGTTTAATCAACAATCTCAAGACTCGGAGAAATCAACATAGCAAGGATAGTAAGTTTGAAACAATCTTACCCAGCACCAGACCAAATGTTCAAAAGCACCTTCTCAGAAAGCGCTCAAACTCCAAAACAAATTAAGACCAAGTAACTTAGTATAAACTCCGATTATCAATACAATCATTACTATATTCAATGACTAAATAGTTTTGGCAGCTATATCATAAAAATCGCCAACCTCAAAAGTTCTCAAGCTGGGAAGACCAGGAAGACGATTGAAACTTCTAATGGTTAGATGATGACTAATAACCTATGTATACCGAGGTATTAATCAAGAAAGATTAATACGATTTTAACCATATTTAATAAAAATTTTGCTTTAAAATTAATTCACCAAATAAATTGGAAGTTTAATTTCCTAAAGTAATAATCAAAGATGTTAACAATAATATTAAAATTAATAAATAGATAATGGCTGACCAACCAAAGGAAGAAATCGAAATGGATGTAATAGACAACTATGTTTCCAGTATACATCCAGGCGACCGAATTTCCATAGCCAACAAGGAAAAATGTTAGACGAAAGAGAATAAGCTCTAACACAATAATCAAGCAAGCCTACAATGGCCACTTCGAATAAGTTAGGAACATCAATGCTTGCAACTGTCGTAAATGCTCTCTATACAGTAAACGAGCCCATAGTAGAAATTTATAAAGCGAAATACAATTTCAAAATTAGAGAAGCTAAGGTCCAAACCAACAACAACCCATACCACCTAAACAGTACTCATAGTGATGATGAAGAATCTCAAGATGAACAAATAGGGTATCATGCTCATCACTGGAAAATAAAGATAACACAGTCATTATTCAACTAAAAGGCTTGACTAAATACATGGGATCTAACTTAACTTCTCACATGCATCTTTATATCTTATTAATAAACTAATGTTATACAATTTTAAAATTATGAAAATTAATTAATGAGAGTCCCAAGAAATAAAAATGATAGACGAAGATGAAATCATCAATAAAGGTGAGAAAAAAGAAACTCACAAAGAGGAGAAGAACAAATCAAAGAAGAACTTCAGCAAATGGAAGAAAAAGAAAACAAAGAAGAAGACATTGAGGAATGCATGCTCCTTGACATAAAGAGTGTTTGAGAGTACTAGTCCCTTTTAATTTCTATTGGATTAGAAGGGAATCATATTGAAATACCTTATGAGGATAATAAAGCCAAGGAAGAGCGATAAAAAAAGAAAATTTAAAAATTTAAGTTAGAATTTCTCTGCGAATAAGGATTAAGCAGACTTTGGAGGATCGCTTAATATTTTAAAGAAAGAGCCATAAATGATTCAGCCATTAACCTTAAAAAGATCAGCTAAGGACATGGCAATAGATGTGATTAAATTAAATTATTTGTATAATTATACATGCCAATTAGAATGCTCTGAGTCAATATAATTTCTCATTAAACTCAAATGAGGTTAATAAAATATCTCAATTCTTATCTTTCTTATTGTTTATCTTTAAATTCCTTTTGTTGATTCATTGATTAGATTAAGGTGCTCTAAGTACTAAGTTTAAAATTCTGGGTTACAATCAATCTTTACCTCGTAATATTGCTTTTCTTAAGAAAAAACATCTTCAATGCAGTGAAATTGAAAGGAATAGAAAGAATTTAATAATATAGACTATCCATAGTATGTGATTTTATTTTACACTAATTTTTGTTTTAGTGGGATCTCTTAAATTATCCCCGATAATTATTAATTTTATATTTTAATTTTCTGATAGATATGAGCTCGATCATAACAATTATGTACTAAATTTTAGCAGACTTTTTGTTGAATTAGTATCCTTCAAGGTACTACATTATTCATATGCGGATGATAGCAATAATGGTTTCTAGTTTCAGCTCTTATTGCTTTTAAAAGACAAAAATTTGTTTCCACTTGGAAGGCTTTGAAGACCATCTCGCCAATATGAATCATTTTTAATTCTTTTTAATTTTTGTTAAATAGATCAGCAAACTCTCTCCCTTTATAAATATATCTAACAGAGTTTAGATTGAGACAGGAGATAACTTTCGAATCTTATATTATTCTGCTTGTATAAGATCAAATTTAAGATGATGATATTTTAGTTTCTGGAAACTGTGGATAGAAAAATACAAATTTCAAATGTTGAGAGAATCCCTCTCCATCAAGAAAATGTTATAATTGAAAGAATAAACACTTAATATAGATTTAGTTAGGCCTTTGAGCGATGAGTGATGCTGCTACATTTCAATATTAATAATAACAATTCAAACATTCCTTGCTTACATAATAAATAGAGATGCCTGCGAAATCTTTGATATAACTTCCAAAGTAAAAATATTGAATGATAGGTGCTAAAGACTCATAGCGAAGGTGGATCGCAAAATCATTCATATTGAGGTATTGTGAAAGTTTCCTTTCACAGAGTATTGAAGCAATGGGTTTATTTAATATTAAATTTATAAAATAATTTTAATTATTAGATATCACATTCACTAGATGTTAATATATTACAATAAAAACAAAACTGAAATTTTATTAAAATTAATATCATTTCGTTTTTAACATAAAATATGAAATAATTACATAAAAATATTATCGGAAAATTTAAATCTCCGCATTATTTCAGAGTTAATTTCATTTAAAAGATTTATCATTTTTTTATCATACTTACAATACAGTTTTGGTGAAAATGGATAGCTTGACCCAAACTTTATTTTGGTGACTTCAACTTCTATGGTCTCATTCTCATTCCGAATTTATTCAATAGGATTATAGACCTATAATTCTAAGCTCTCAAGACCCCTCTTTAAAGCCTATATTTTTGGAGTTTAAGAATTAGAAGAATTGGAGGCCATTCCTTGACTTGAGATCAAGCTTTCATAAACAATTTTTGAAGTTTGTGATCAAATGGAACCATCTCAAAAAATAGTCAACCGAGTATTTAACAAAACAAACCAGATTTTTAACCATTTTTAAATAATCTGAATTCATAATTTTCAAAAATAAATAAATCTATTTAATATTTCACGATTATTATATTCTCCTATAAAATAATCTTTTAATTTGAGCCCTATATTTAATGTCACGTTAGTGAATCAAGCAAGTATAATTTATTAATTTAATTTAACTACTAAGCCCTGACTAAACTCTCTCCTTTAATGCTATCTACATAATTTAAGTAAACAGCTATCCCCATTAAGTCTTTGTTGTTTATAAATACTTTAAGTTTAAATCTTTTTCTTTTTATATTTATTTATTTCTAATTAAATTAGTTTATTTATTTGCAGTTATATTCGTAAGCATGTATGTGTTTGAGACTGAATCAATGAGTTAGCTTCAGCTTGTTTACTGCAGATTACTCGGACATTTACTCACATTTTCAAGGAGATTGTTTTCATTTAGTTTATAGCTTGAATTGATTTCAGGAGAATATTGGCATTCAAAGAGGATTTGAGTGTCTACTCGCTGGTGCTGGAGAGATTATCAATCCGTGATTGATTAGCTCTAATTTAGTTGATCTTTGTTAGTATTTATATTTATATTAATATTTTTAATTGTTAATATATTTTTAGTTTAATTAATTATATTGTCAGATACTGAATTATTTCTTTTACTTGTTTTTTTTTATAAATTAATGGGTAATGGTTAGTTCTTCTAGCACAGAAAGTCAGTAAAAGATCATCTCTGAGACCCATAGTTTCTTTAAATAGTTGTCTTTTGTTCTTTCAATTATCATCACATTTGGTGTTATAATCTAAATTGCTACTAAAGTCTCTAATAATAATATTACTGTTTAAGTTGTTACCAAATAAATAACTATTCTTATATATTTTATCAATTTAGTAACCATGTGTTTTAGTTTGGATAATTTCAATTATGAAGCTGATTCATTTCAATCCGTATCAGTAGTTAAAAAGGAGTTTATTTTATTAAATTCTCCTTTACATCTTACAAATTTAAGTAGTGAACACTTTAAAATTACATTAAATTACTTATTAAAATCATTTAAATAGATGAATGATGTTTATTTAATCAACTGGATGTTGCACACTTCAAGCAGGATGAATCCTTACTCTTATGAGTTAACCTGGGTGAACTCTTCATTCACAGATTGACTTCAAGCTGAAGCAGTAAATATGAACTAGTTTCATTGATCTCTGTTCATCCATGCACTGGCTGTTGTAAAGTAAAGGTTTTTCATGGGTATTTTAGTGTTGTTATGCCCTTTATTTTATTTTAGACACTCAAAGTGGTATAATAATATAAAAAGATGATTATATATTTAAATTGCTGCAGTTAACGCATTTAAATAGGGTGATTTTGTGTAAGTGAGAGAGAAACAGGATAATCTGTTTGATGATTGAGATGACTCAATTGAGTAAGATAAACTATTAAATTCTTCACAGTTAACTAACTTTAATTCAATTAATATGGAATGATGATAACAATATAAATATGATTTTATATAATTTATTTATTATTGAATGAATAGAAAACTTAATATAATAGCATTTGAATTGACAAATTAGTAAAATAATTGCATATCTGGATAGATTCTGAATTGAAGAATGATAAAGACAGACAAAAGTACAATCAAAAAGACTCCAAATTAAAAGATCTCCCAAGATCCAAGAAAAAGATAGACACTGCCAAGGTTAGAAAGACTTTATTTTACTAATTTATGTTATTATTATTAATATCATTATTATTATATATTATAAAATATTAAATATGCTGATCTTGAGTTCAAGATAGATAAAAAGCTTTGGTTGAGGAAGCAAATGAAACAAGTGTAAAATTAATCAACTCTTTAAGCAACTTAAAACGTGAAGTTTTTTCTTGCATCTTTACCTTGAATTATCTAGGTGCTAACTACTTATTTATCCATACTTAATATTTAATTATTTGTTTGCTTAAATAAAGGGAGTTTCATATTCATAGCAGTTAATTTCATGAATTGTTGGTAGATCTATGAGCTTATTAGGAAAAGTGAAGGCATGTTTAGGAATATGGGGTTGATAAATCGATTTAGCTCGCAGACCAGTATGGGCTAAGAATCCCAATTACTGCTGGAGATAACAGGAATGTTTCAATCTTTAGATGGGAGATAGCTAGCAATTACATTAGTTTAATATATAATGAAAATTAATAACTATATTTCTAAATATTGATTAGAAAAAAAAATTGAACTTAATTTAAAAGTTTTTAAAATTGAATTTAAATTAAGTAAAATTAATTATTATAAGTATTTGACTGTTTTTTCAATTTAATCATTTAGAAATATAGACATTTTAGGCCTAAATAGCAATTTACCAAGCTTCTTAGAAATAAATAAATTTAATATTATTAATCAGACTTAAGGTTAATCACTAACTTACATAAATGGATACAAAGTATTTCAGCATACATTGCCTGAATAAAGAGAAAAGCAATAGTATTCTCTAGCCAGCCCAGAACAACGATCACTCAACATATTGATGCTAGGGAATCTTCAGCATACAACAGTCTAAGAATGGAATAAGTCAACACATATATTTACTCTCTCTTAATTTACATCCTATTGCATGAATCAACAATACAAGGCTGCCAAATCATACGTGTGCCCTAGTATCGTCAACAATCGTGTTGATATATGCCTAGTATTCTTTATTTAATTTGTAAGTTAGAAGAAAATGTTATGACAACTCAATTAGAGCTGAGACTGCTAGTATTAGAACAAAGAATGAATGAAGAGTAGTGAATAAAGTCTTGTATTTGCTGCTCCCTAAAAATATATCAAAACCTACCTTTTTGGTATATGAGCTTGCTCCATTTGATGTAAAAAAAATTAAAGAAAAAATTAAAATGTATAAGAATGGATGTGAAATCCATTGGGTTAAAAACCAACTACGTCAGAGTGCTAAGTATACTGCATCTGAATACCTCCTGTTCTTGCTTATTCAGCTAGAAGAAGAACCCTTAAAGATACCCTATAATAAAACATAGAGAAAAGCTCTTAGGCAAGAAAAGATAAGGTCAGTAGCTTGAAGAACTCACAGAATTTACACAAATGATCATTTCTCCAAACTCGAAACCATCATCACTATTAGTGTACATATAAATTGGAGAAATTCCAATAGCCTTTGGGAAACAATAAAACTAGATTATCTTTACCCAGAGGATTTATTATAAGGTTGTTAAATATTGCCCGCATCGTTGAGTAGTGCTACTTTAAGAGCCATTCTTCAATCCACACACCATATCGATAGAAATACTGTATGCTGAAAATTAGCAAAGTTTATATTCCAAGAACGACTATCAAGATTGATTCAAGATAAGTCGCTAGGGATTAAGAGTCAATAAGTACTTGATGGTTAATAAAATATGTGATCCCATGCCTTCAGTATTGACAAGATTGGAAACTGTAAGCTCTAAATTTAGAAATTTTGTGAGGTCACGAGATATTCATTGTAAAGAGCATGGTTAAGAATTATATCAAAAGATGTTTATATCTGTGATATTACTGGCAGAAGCGTAGTTAACTACTCTGAATTCGTCGCTGCTCCTACGAATGAGAAGAATTTCTGGCAAAAAATTACTGCAGCCATTCATAATGCCTGTCAAGGATAACATTAGCTTCACTATATCTGATGAAATCATTGAAATTCGTAAATTTGGAAAGATTATCTTAGAGCGAGCTAAGAATGACATTATTTACAATCCTTAAAAACTTTTAAAATTCTAGGATTCCTCAATCTTGATGTCTATGATAGAAGATCCTAAAACTGAAGTTTTAATTTTTTTGTTGATTAAGTACTTTTAACTATATGTTTGATTTAAATTTCATGCGGGACAATTATTAAATAATGGTCCCGCGGGACCATTATTTAATAATGGTCCCGTGACTCTTAATTTTAATGAGTATATTTAACTTAAATTAAGTAAATTTGAAAATTATCATATAAAGCATGCATGAAATCCTAATTGATTTTGGTATATTCTGGGAGGATTCAGAACAATGTTCTTATTTTTCCAAAAAAAATTTTTTTCCCTAAAAAAATCAGATAAGGAATCAAAAATAGGCACCCAAAAAAAGCAAAAAAGATTAGTGATAAATCTAAATGGAACAATGATAATCAAAATGGATTTTTGAGATTCATGATTTTTGGTAAGTAAAAATGAAAAAAATGTGATTAAAAAAAAGTTTTTTAAAAAAGTTAATTAAAAATGGGGCAGATATTATAGCATCGGCCACGAACGAGCTTCAAACTATAACATTTCTAAAATTATATTTATTCATAAATTATATATAGGCATGGCAAAATCTTCTAAAGTTGATGCTTGAAGTTCAAGCAGATCAAAAAATTTTGGGAGGTTTTGAACCTTATAATTAGATATTTTATGCTAATGGAGTTGAATTGATGTCTTTTGAGGAATCTTTGCATATGATGATAAGATTTACTCGGCTTATTACTTTTTATAGTAAATTATATAATTCGTTTAATTTACTAACTACATTTCCTCTAATTTTTCCAATTTTTTATATAATAATAAAATTGGAAATATTAATGTTGTTGTTGATTTTATTATTTAATAGTACTTATATAATAAATAGTGCATGGAAATTATGAAAAATTAATAATAAATACGATGAGAAACACACCAATTACAAAAGTATAATCATAATAATTTATATTTCACAAATATATTAATTTTAAATTAACTGTAGAAGTTAATAAATCAATAAATAATATGTATTATCACATTTTATATTCCTAACTTACCTAAGTGATTAACTAGCTAACTGATATGTAATATCAAGCTATTATTTTTATTTGAAAATGTTTATCCTTTGATTAAATTTGTTTATTGCTATTTATTTACTATTAGTTTTCTATATATTAATTGTTTTCATCCAACAACTTTGAAATATTTATCTTCATCTATTCAAGCAATTTCACAGCAATATTCCTACTTCCATGATCATAGACCTGATTAACCCCTTTTTTTCTTAAAGTTATAATCTTTTCTAGCTATAGTTATTGAACAATGATGAAGGAATAAATATTTTTATATTAAAATTCCACTACAACTGAGGTGTTTGAGTTGGTCAATAATCGTGAAGATTATCGTAAAACAATGCTACCAGTTCATCTGCTATTTAGTTACGGCACAATAAGTCCGGTAATCATTATTAATTTTTTCATTTTATTGCTTTAAAGTCAGTTCATTTTTTTCAATTAGTTGCTCTTTTCAATTAATCTTGCTAATTTCTGTTTAGGACCTGTTAATGAATAGCAATGAGACCCTGATGTGAAAGTTTAATGTGAAGAGGAGTAAAATTAATACTGTTTTGTATGTATTAGTAGTGAAAAATAAAATGTTATTAGTATAAATCCTGCCAGGTAATCACTTATTCTTGAGCACTGATTGTCTAAAACTTACTCAGGAGTTCAAATTATTTATCAGGTATTTATTCTAATTTGTTATTCTTTTAGATATATACCTCTTATACATCAAAAGTATTTAGAGCCTATTAAATAAATAAACTTGAATTAATTATTTTTTTCTCAACTATACAAGATTATAATTAATTTAAAGTAATACACAAAGACTTCTAGACTACAGAGGGGATCTCTCCATGTTCCCCTTGCATTCATAAAGATGGAATGTTAGCATGAGCAAGGTACCCGAACTGGCATCCTCACATCTATGGGGGAGAGTTGACCGGCGGTGTCGAAAGTCAAATAGATGAAGCAAAATTCTAATTTAACTATCTGGCAGAATTAAGCTCCAATAATATTATTTTCATAAAGCAGTAAATAATAATTGCATATGTTATCTTAAGAAAAATCAATTATATTTAACCACCAATAGTTTCCTTTCTTTAATAATCAAGATATATAGTCTACATATAACTCATGGGAGTATACAAATTGAGCAATCATATAAATAATGCATATATTTTAGGTATAATTCTTAATATTGTTAAAATAGATAAAAATAGGAAATTTAAGAAATAAAGTTTAATCAATCATATTAAAGAAATATTAACTGCCACTAAATACGAGAGGCATTAATCTTATTTTGATTTAAATTTAAAATTTAATTAATTAATAAAGTCATATATATATATTTAATTAATATTAGTGGTCCAGTGGTCCGGCAGGGTCTTTAGGGGACCACTTTGTAAATTAATATATATAATCATTTTTAATTACAATGTGTAGCTGCTAATGGAGTCAACGTGCATGAGACCACCCAGCCGGATGTTTAATTGACTGAGAGGCCACTGTAGTTTAATAAACAACGCGGATAACTCGGAAAGTAATAGTGAGTATAATGTCTCACAACCGCCACTAATTCATCTTACAGGTGCAGAATGAGGGCAGCTCCGACCTCTGGAGACAATGCCAGCGCGAAATGACTAGTAGAATTGAGGGGTTCAGTCATATCGAAGTATACACTGATCGTACTAATGAGATGTATTACCTCTGCATTCGCTTCAAGACAGATTCAACCGGGGCACACAAGTCATATTTCACTGAAAAGAGGCGTAAGGGTGCGGGTATTATTGCAGAGCTGGAACTTACCGTCAAGCCTCTCACACATCAGACATTTGATCAGTTCGCACAGGCAGTGGATGGAGTAAAGTTGATATACGGACCCTCACAGGATTACGATCAGTTCATTACGAAACAGGATGCTAAAAAGCAAAAAGATTTGTAGAAACAGGAGTGCGAGGCCAGAGGTGTTTTGGATGTGACAAAAGACTATATGATTGAGAGACTTTCAGGGTCGGCAGAGTCAAAAGAAGACTACATTAAGATGAAGTCTCATGATATTTCTCAACTGGTGGCAATTGCTAAGTAATACAGTCAAATCAACTACGCCGATCAAGTAATACAGAAATCCGGAGTCGCCATTAAGGAGAAAGTTCCAATAATAACATCACTCCAGGAATTTATCTTAGAACTAAGAAAGAATGGCGATAATTCTAGTACCCCAAAAGATGCCGATCTTAAAGCAATGGGTTATCTCCACATTCTTGAGGCTCTTTACGAGCTCATAATCAAGCGCAAGAACAGTAAGATTCACAGCTTGTGGATATACGGGCCCACCAATACCGGGAAGACAAAAATCACTCACATCTTGGAGGAAATATTCGTGTGTGAATAGTATGTGCAGTCAAACTCTCATTTTCACGTCCCCATGAAGCAAGGCAAGGCGGGTGAGCCACAGATTCTTATCGTAAATGAGATTAATCTAACCAAGGCATTTGGATCATCTGGGATAGCTTGCATGAAACGGTTGATGGAGGGTGAAGGGATGGCTATTGAGTAGAAGTACGGCGGCTTGGAATACAAATACATTGGCTGCTTCACAGTGATCACCTCAAACACACTGCCCTTCAATAGTATGGACCCCGAAGATGCCAATGCCTTTAAGGCTCGGTGTCTACTCTGCCAATCTGAAATTCTGACATAGAGTGGGGAGGAGGCATTCCCCTTGACTGCTCCGATGGTAGCACGCTTCCTCAATGCAAGATTTCTCGCCGGTGAGAAGGAGAAGAAAGACACTAACTGAAGGCAACATTCCGTGATCTGAGACAGCGCCGGAGAAAGGTCTCATGCACGTTGACTCCATTAGCAGCTACACACTTGTAATTAAAAATGATTATATATATTAATTTACAAAGTGGTCCCCTAAAGACCCTGCCGGACCACTGGACCACTAATATTAATTAAATATATATATATATGACTTTATTAATTAATTAAATTTTAAATTTAAATCAAAATAAGATTAATGCCTCTCGTATTTAGTGGCAGCTAATATTTCTTTAATATGATTGATTAAACTTTATTTCTTAAATATCCTATTTTTATCTATTTTAACAATATAATAAAACTCTTATAATTCATTGTTACAGTGAGCTTAATATATATTTAGTATTTGTTCACATAAATTGAAGATAATTAATTGTTATTTAGATTTTTACTTCTAAGTATTATGAAAGGAAGAGTGATAATGCCAGAATTAAGATGTCGAAGAACAATAGAAGATACCTTTAGAAATTGCAAATTAAGATTTCATTTAGGCAGTTATATGCAAGAAAAGTTCATGTCAAACGCTTTTATTTAAATGTTGGCCACCTCTATTCTAAGAAATACTATCTACTGAAACTCTCACGAATTAGGTAGAACTTAAAATAAATTGTTCTGTAACTTTCAAATCTAGAAGAAATGATTAAGTTCATTAAAAACTATCATATTCGAGATTTGGCTTGTCCATTTCAGTTGAATTGAATATTCTCAGAATTTTCTATAAAAGAAGAAAAAGCATTAACTATTATAGCAACATTCATTTATTTTTATAAAACACTAAGTTTTATCACAAATAGCCCATAAAACCATTTTTAAAGGTTTTAAGGAGGTTTTGAGTCTTGATATTGACAACTTCCAGAGACATTTATATTATAATAGCAATATATTCGTAATTAATTTATGATTAGAAAGTTAAGGCATTCTACTGTAAAAATATATTTTCTTCTAACTTTTAACTCCTCCCTCATGCTTACATTGTGTTCATCCTGCGAAGCTGTAATTTATCAACAGGAAGAGAGCTTTGAAGGTCTCCTATAAAGACCGAAATCTTCGTAATTTGGTTGAACACTCTCAAGTGCCCTTTGATGTGAGGGATAGTCAAAATGAGATATTTCAAATTTTCCCACTATAGACATAATACCATAGAAGTTATATGTGATGTCCGAGGAAGTTGTTTGTGGATTCTCTTTCCTAACTGCTGAAATTAATTGTAAGATTTTAGATGAAAATTTGATGTCCGCATACAGAAGTAAATAAGTTTTAGACGAATTAAACTTTTACTATGATATAAGACATTTTATTGCTGAAAAATTCTTGTCAAACATTTATCTTTCTTATTTTCCACCGATTTCTTGTAAATAATTAATCTGTTAGAGTTTTTACTTATTAGAATTATTAAAGAGCCTAAAACAATATGGTCTGTAGCTTTTCGAATCAAAATAACTTCATTATGCTTCAAAATTGATAATAGAAAAAATACGCAAATATGAATATTTTAGCTTTACTATTACATAATATCTTAGTTTTCTTATAAATCAATCAATAAAATATGGTGATTTTTATTTTTATTTTTAAATCATATTCATATAATCTTTTAAAAAATACTTAGTTTTTATACATTATCATAATCTATTTTTTAATGTCCTCAGAAGCTCTTTAGTTAAATAAGAATAATATGCAATCTGAAATACTTTACATTTCACCTTATCTTTTTATAAGTAGTATATTCTGCTATTCTTCTTGTAAATTAATGCGTATTTTTTATATAATTTTTGTTAATCATTTTTAATCGAATGTTGTTTTACTTTCAAATATAGAGTTAAGATAAATTTATCTTCTTGTTTCGAGATGATTTTTAATTCAAAAGCACAAATTCAAACGAAATCTATTTGTCTAACCATCGAAACTATTATATCATCATCTATTCAATTTCAAGCAATGAGTAAAATTTGCTGAAAAATTCAAAATATAATTAGAAATATAGAAGTTATTCACACTATTTTAATATTAATTAGATTAAATAAATTAATATTAAAATAGTGTGAATAACTTCTATATTTCTAAATTCATTTTGAATTTTTCAGCAAATTTTACTCAATGTGTTGATATTGCTCCTCACTAGTGAATAATTTTAGAATATTTTAAAAACCCTTTATATTTGAATTCAAACATATTTATTAAATATTGCATTACCACTTAAATTAATTTATTGTTTCTTGAAATCTGACAATCTTACACTATTTTTATAATAATCACTATTGATATTTTACATATTATATAATTTATAATTTAATCAAAATTTTAAGGTTATGTATAGCATATTAATCAAGTAATTATTTCAGAAATTGATTAATTTTATGGTTGAGTAATTAAATTATTAAAGCAAAATATTACTGGTTTTATGCAATTAGAAAATATTTTTTTATTATCATTATATATATATATATATATATATATATAGTATTTTATCATATAATTAAGAGTTGTTGATTTACTTGTATTCGCCATCAAACTATTTTGTTTGTTTCGAAGTTTGCTTCTTATTTTATATTCCAGATTTCTTGATTATAGTTTTTAATATCATGATTTCTAAGTATTTTCTGTAAGAATCATCATCTTTTAGTAGGTTTTTTGAATTTTAATTATTCTAATGATTATTAAAATATGGTATTGGCAATATTTATTCTTTGTTTGAACTGTATTTGTTTCAATTATCAAATTTCCCATAATTTTAAGCAGTTATATTTTATAATAAAAATAGGTTTATTTTTGACAAATATTAGTCATAATAGATTCTTCATCAATGTTTAACACACAATAGATATCTATATATAATATTGTTTGATAAATATAAAGTAGTATTTGCTATAATTTCCTAATTATAATGGCAATTAATCAATTAAATTATTATATTTATTCATTTTTATTGTGAGATTTAATGATACGCTTATGAATTACATGTTATCAAGTGCTACTTATATAACATAATTAATTAATTAGGCAGTAGTTTTAAATTATGAAGTGAACTCAATTAAAAATTTATTTTATAATAACTTACAATTCCAAGCATAATGAGAAACTCTATTTCAATTATTAATTTATTATTGTTAATATTCCTATAAGTTAATATTTTAATTGTTTTATTTGGCTTTATATATAATTCATGCTTTACATTCAAGCGCAAATACAGATTTTCAAATAAATAAGCAAAGAATTATGAAATACTAATAAAGCACCACATTGAACTTTCATTAGTGTAAAAATAAATATAAAGAAAATCTAATGAATATAAAGCTCTGAAAGTATCAAATATGTAATTGGTAAATTGATTTAGATGTCATATCTTATTTATTTTATCTAATGTTATAGTATTTTATTGGATATTTAAAAATAACAACTGGTTCGTAAAAAACATCAATATAAATTATTCATAACTAGAGAAGATAGTTCAATTAAATCTAATCTAGATTTAATAAGTAAAAACAATGTTAACACCTATTTGAAAATAATACAGATATTCTAAAAGTCAATTTAAGGATCTTATCATTAAATTAAAATTGCAATCTATATCACAATGATCAAAGCTAGTTGAGATTTATATTTCTATTAATCTTTACAGGTTTCTATTTTCACAAAAGATCAATAATCGTCAATATTTTCTAAATATTTTCAAAGCCATTCAGGAGTTGACACTTATTGATTTAAAGACATGAAAGAAAATAACTATAAACAAATATTTTTATAACTAAAAGTGTTCAAATAATAAGGAGATTAAAAATATAAATACACCTTTTTTAATTTTTTATTTCTTGATTAATTATTTTAATAAAGTAAAATGATTCTATATTTGAATCAATTTAATTAATTGTATTTATATTGTATATTAATAAGGTTAAATGGGTGAATTTAAAAAAAATTTGATATTTTGATAAAAAATAAAAAAAATAAAAGATTCTTGACCAAACTATTTTAGAAATCAATATAGAGATTATAATATTATATATGGAAAAAATTGATTTATTTAAGATAAAGTAGAATAACTTAATACTATTCTAATTATAGATAAGGCTACTAAAAAACAAAATTAATAAAAAGGGCATTCAATCATTGTCAATTCTAATAAAAAATAGCAGTTGGCATTTGCATAAAAAGAAATAAATTTATAATATAATTAATAATTCAAAAAAAACTGTCCAATCATCTCATCATGTGAATTCCAAGTGAAAAAGAAGACAGTAATCAAAATTACTTAAATTGAAAGTGATAATTAAAAGAATTTTATTTAATTTTAAATAGTTCAAATTAATAAGGAGTTTAAGAGATTTTAAAAAAAAATTTAATTAAATTTAAATCATTATAAAATCAGCCCAAAAAGTGATAAATAACAGGAATGGGAAAATATAAAATTAATGAATGGACAATTATAGTTCTACCTACTAAAAAATAAAATTGAAGAAATATAGCTTACGAAAGGAGAGCGATTCATGCTAGATTGGTAACTTTTTGAAAATCGGTTCTTATGAAAACTTGATTGTAAGATTGTCATTTTCAAAATCTTTAGTTGCCAAAGAATCTCGACAACAAGAGATGACCCAGATGTATCACATATTCATCCTAAAAAGAATTATTTTTGAGACATCTCCAGTTGAATCAGATTCAAAAAATCATCAAAGATGAGCGAGATAGAATTTCAAGTTTACCTATAAATTAATATAAAATATATGAAATAACAAATTTAAGTTGTATCGTCCCTTGACTCCAAAAGCACGGTAAATAAAGCTAATCATAAAGATAGCAATTCATGGTAAGTAAATTATTTTTAGCACAAAGACTTTATTATGAAATATATTTAAAATAAAAAATGTTATAATATTTATGTATTTACAGTGAGTTCAATTTGTAAATATTAATTTTATAAATATAAAATTTTTTAAGAACCCTTATCTAATCAGAACGTAAAAAGTGTCAATCTCATAAGACACATAATCTATATATATTTAAACAGACAGCAAACGTGTTACTTTCAGAATAGACACAGAGAGGAAAAGTTTCACTCTCAGAATAGACTATATTTATATGTATTATAACAGACAGCAAAAGTGTCTCATTAAGAATAGACATTATTTATATGTATTATAACAGACAGCAAAAGTGTCTCATTAAGAATAGACATTATTTATATGTATTATAACAGACAGCAAAAGTGTCTCATTAAGAATAGACATTATTTATATGTATTATAACAGACAGCAAAAGTGTTATTCTTGGTCTTTAATGTATCTAGAATTGATTGATTTTTCTTAAATGATCGAATCTATAAAAGCTATGCCAATTTAAAATGAAAGTTCTTTAAGTATTTAATTATAATTCTTTTATGAAAAATTGAAGGCATCTCAGACTTCTTATAAGAAGAAAGCACTGTATTTTTTATATTTAATATATACATTTGAAAGTTTTTAAAATTCTTTCTATATTTACAGTAATTCCTTTAGGATCTCTTAAGTTTAACTGGCATTCTTTTTTTTGAATGTAAAATTTAACCATCAAAAGAATGTCTGTATAGTTTTGAGAAATATTAAAAATAATTATTGATACCTTTAAAAAGTTGAACATTAGATAAAGTCGTTTTACATGGCTCTTGTGATCGAGGACTATTGGTATATTCTATTTATTTTAATGTGTCAATAAATCAATTTTGAGCAATAGAATCACATGAGACTACTATACTTGGTAGTTGCATTAGACAACCAGTATTTTGAAAATTCCTTTGATAAACTCTACCTTGGGAAAATGTTTAGTTTAAAATTTAAGAATGAAAGGACACAAATCTAGTAAAGAAGCATCAAGAGTGTTGCTCAGGTAATTCCCATAATCAGTAAACGCCAAGGACCATAGATAACCTCACTTTAATAAAATTACCGATATGTTAATTAATAAATTTATTCAGCATTTATTATACCAGTACCATAGTCTGTGATCTATTAATTCAAAACCTTTTTGATATTAATAATTACTTTTAAAAATTAATAAATTGTTTAATATATATATAGCATCATAATTTAACATTTTTTAAAACCAAATTAATATTGCTAATTTATAAATAAACGAATCTATAATTTGTTTAGGGTATTTCAATTTAAAATTGATGAATTACACAAGTTAGCAACAAGTATACATAATAAGCCATTTATTTTTAACCGTCTCACTTAAGAGGTTGATGTTGTTCATGCATTAATATTATTTAAATTTAGATTTTTAGTTACATATATATATATATTTATGATTCACTGTCTTGAATATTATTTTTATGAATTTGGAATTATAAATTAATTCTATAAATATAGTATAAAGCAAATGAATATAATATTTTATCAATAATTCATAATTTTAGCAGATTAATAAGGAAAACTTGATAATTATCAATTTATAATATGATTTTTATGTATTTTTTATGATTTAATATAATAAATTCCTTATATAAATTCTTAATTTTGAAATTTTTTACAAATTTTCAATCAACTAGTATGATAAAGCATAATTCACTAGCTTATATTTTAACTATACCTTCAATTAAATATAAAAACCTGATCATTAAGTAGTAACAGCATTTTTTATGGTTTAAAAGAATGTTTACAGTTATAATTTTTCAACTGATATTATATGATGATGAGAAGAACTGGTCAGCAACATATCTTGAAAGTAAAAGATTAACTACAGTTTGTCAATATTATATTATAGATTTCTATTTATTTCTTTCTTAAATTTAAACGAATCAACAATTTTAAAGTTATTAGAGCATATTTAATTCTTATAAGCAATATTAGAGCATCTATTTAGAGATATGAAATGTAGTTTTAACTTAAAATATTGGTTAGTATGAAAGTAATGTGGACTAATTTAACTTAATTTCTGCAATATAATTTATAAGATTAATCCTTAATTTGATTTTATTTATAATTGGGCGAGAAGAAATTTATATGCTTTTTAACTTGAACTTATATCTAGTTGCTGAGATTAAAACTAACATTTGCTTGTGCTATCTTTATCCCTCTCAAACAGCGAGAAATAATTTATTATACATAAATTTTAATTTACTTGATTAAATTTTAGAGTTTTGCATTTTAATAATCCAATTAATTGGTGAATAGTTGCTAAGTTTTTAAGGATGAGTGGATGCATAGGACGGCAATTATATTTTAACAGCTTTAAGGGAAAAGAATAAATAAGAATTATGATCTAACGAAAACACACTCAAAAATCATTCATGAATTAAAATAGTTAAACTGCAAGTAATCTAAACTGATAAACTGAGTTCTCACACTTAATAAGATTATAAAGTTAAGAAGTTTTTTATTCTTATTTATTTATTTATTTATTTATATATTCTTATTACTAATGTGACTAGTTGTATTAGTATTAGATGGGTTGATTCTTTCATTGCTAACTTTGGTATTAATTAATTCAGGAAGATCTAAAGACACAATGAAATAAGGTTTTATAATACAACAAGTCACCAACTAAAGTTATTTAATAAATTATTGACACTTTAAAGACTGAATAAATTAAGCAAAGGAATCTATACAATTTCATCAATTTTATTGTAAAATTATAAATATATATATATATATATACAGAGTGAGCTAACATCTTTCTATACTCAAGATAGCAAATTTGACATTCATAAAGGATCCATAGACCAACAAAACAGTGCTGCCTAACCTTGCTAATTTTATCTAATGAGAACCTAAACAAACTCTGCTTTTAATTCAGTAGCATTTTAGTTAGCTTAACAATAATTAATTATTGACATATTCTTGAATATATAGGAAGATTCCACATTGCTACATGACAAGAGAATATATCTTGAGCGTTAAATACATAATTAATTTTAATAATTTAAGGCTTGGCACATAAGCAGATGCTATAGATACAAAGTCGAATCAATGAAGTAAGATTAGACAATAATGAGATAATCAAAGTTGCTCATAGACTTCTAATAATAATTCTGATAATTAATTATTAAAAGGAAAAATCAGTGATCATTAATACGAAAATCGAAAGAACAAGAAGTTGCGGAATCATCATGGCTAGAGCAAAAGAAATATCTTAAATTATCAATTGAACACTAAAGAATTGGGCTGGTATTACCTCCATAATTGATTTAGGCAATAAAAAAGTGACAATATGCATGTGAATGAAGGGTCTCTATATGAACATAATCTTCAATTATGGTTATTTTAGAAAAATCATAGTAATTTATAAATAAAATTGTAACTGCTGTAATTATGGGGATCATTATTCATTTAATAAAAACATGTAGCCTTGAAAATGTATATCTAAATTTGATTTTAATAATGATGTCAATTGTGTGAATCAACTGGATGTAGAAAACTTTGCAAGAATCGGAGTAATACAGATTAGATTTAATGTCTATAATAGTGATTGCTTTGAAGAGAAAATATACTTATTTTTTCATACATTTTTTAATTTTAATTAATTGGTAATCTTTCAAAACAAAAAATATAAATTCGTGCTAATAAATTTTGTGTAATTAATATTTAAGCCTTGGCTCTAGCATTCAATAAGATTTTTATTGAAAACATTTCACATTGAGAATAGTTAACGACTACTATCACAGAATGTGCTGTTTTATAAATAAAACTCATAACCCCTATATATATAGATGATACATTTTGTGTTTTTACATGGTTGTATTAATGCAATTAATTATTGTCTATTAATGATTTACGGAAAATGTAGTCTCATTAACATTTTGCGGATGCAAATCCATTTTTAAGTATAAGAAAACTCTTTAAAAAAAAAGAGAAAGAGAAAGTTTTTTGATATGTTCAAAGTTTAAGTTAATAAGTTTAGTTATTAGTATATTAAGAATTATTAATAAAAAATGGTTATAATTAAAATCTCATAGATTAACAAATAAATATTTATCATTCTCCAGTTACTTGAAATCTCTTTTCTGTTTTAATCTTGGATTTTAGATATGTTGATTCCTGTATCTGTTAAAACTATCCCTGAGCTACATTTTTATTTTAGCAAGACCTCCTAACTCTTAAGGAAATATTCTGAATATGATTAGAGCAAAAGAATATGGGATGTTAAATGAAATATAAATATAGATTACATGCAGAATGTATAAGATAGTTTAGGGAGTATTTAAAATTTTATCTCATACTTAATTTTAAGTTACTGTAACCCCCAAATTATGTCACTTTTTTATGTAAATATGCTCATTCAGATAAGTGTCGGGTCCAAACTCAGCACTCACCATGACCATCTCTGTCATAACATTCAACTTTATCCTTCCTTTTTGTGTGATTTAGCACTTTAATATCCATGCAAACGAATTGAAAGTGGTTTTACAGTCTAGATATAAATAATAAATAAATTTAATTCTACATTTACTCAATATTTTTATTTAATAAACAAATATGGCTTTCTTCTTTTATTTGTATTACCTTTATTTGCTTCTAAAATCTTGGAATATTATACCATAATTTTGATTAATGGACCTTGAAAGTGAAGGACTCAACCTAGGCTATAGACACTACTATGAAGAAACATAACTCCCTTTTCAAGGATTAAAGACTCCAAGTGTTGTCTAGCTAACCTGGCATTCAAGTTGATCCATAGTATTTATTCCTCTAATCGTAGTTTTGTTCTCGTTTAACAATTATAAAATAAAAGAATTTAATTTTCCTTCTCATTTTCCACTCATATATTAAAGATAATAATTGATGTTTTATTTCATGATGCTAGAATTATGCTTTATAAATGTAGAAAGGGTTAAAATATGGAATCAATGTGATAATATATGTAAAGAAATGAGATCTTACTACTACTCCTCTTCAAAGCCTCCCTATTTATGTTTTAATTATGTATAATTATTGTTGTTACTAGTAAGGTTATGATAATTATTCAATTTAAGTTGAGTTGTATTATCTCTGGTGTATTCTCACAATAAATAAAATATTATTCTGTGAACATTTATATATATTTCAAATAGCTTTAGCTTTATTTATTAACTTTGATTTGACTTAGTTAATGATATAACAGTTTTTGATAAATTCTCTAAAAATTGATTCTCTGACATTTATGAATCTTGGTATTCCCTAATCTTAAATATTTACACTTTGATGTTTTTTCCTATATAAATAGTATTTTACTAATTAAATTATTAAATATACAATTTAATATAATTGTATAAGCAAATCTATTCTATCTCTATTGGCAAAACTAATAACTTAAATAGGAATATCAGGACTGCATTAAGCTATAGGTGAAGCTTAAATTAAGTTGTATCATTTTTCATTAGAATTAATGCATGTAAATGGGTAATTAGGAAAACACAATGTAAATAATAATTATTAACATCATAATCACTGATAACCAGTTATATTTAACTCAATGAATATTTAGTTGTTATTTAAGTTAACAGCAGTTATTTGGTCCTTGACCTGTACATTTTAAATTACTAAAATATACTCAATTATCTCTAATAATAAATTTACTAAAACGTAGCAATAGAAATATAATCAGAATATTCTAAGAAATAATTACAGGAATTTATTTGTAAGCATTAAATCATCACTCTATAAGTTCTATTTTACTTTCTTTCTAGTCTTAGCTTGATGATATAGTAGCTTCTTATTCACCGTTTCTCTACTTATTAATCTTCATAACTTTCTTGCTGTTGGGTGATTCCATGTCACTGTTAAGGTTGGCAACTTATCTTTCTACGCTAGGTCACTAATCATTTTCTAAGTCCCTGAATTAACTTTAGCCATTTTTTTGTTAATTGTCTTGAATACCGATCATTCTTATAGAGATACCTTCCTACCTATATGGCCTTGTTGTAAATCTAAATGGGCAACTATATATTTCCTTTAATAAAATACTATTCTCATTTAAACATAGCTTCTTATAGTCAAACTTTATCTTTGTGTGAAATTCCTTTGTAATTATTTAATTGTATTAATATTGAATTGCTCTTTTTTAATTCTACTTTGTTATCTATTAAATTTATTATAATTCTCACAGTCTAATGATCAAATATCAAGCTTTAATATATAAATATAATCAAGTTGGATCTTTTATACCATTAACTACTTGCTGATGTTTTTAACCTGAATAATCTCTCAATTAGAACCTTAATGTGTTAGTTATATTAAACTATATTAAACAAACATTTCAATTTCAAATAGCTAATAAAAATTCTTTATCTATCAATATTATTTCTTTCACTATCTTGAGGAAACCTCGCATTGAGATCATGCTCTATTAAATCCTTCATAATTTTGATTTAAATTTGCAAATTGCTTAAAAATTATTCAATAATGGCTAATATAGAAACTCTCAAAACTGCTATTTGCTGTTTCCACATATATAGTGCAAGAAGCAAAATCATTTTTAAATTTGCAGTATATTCTTAATTTTTTTCTTCCAATCGCATCGTATTTCAGCTGTCTCAGGTAACATAAGATATTTCTAATATGAATTTACTTTTCTCATATAGCATCGCAAAATATTGCATGAGTAGAAGACTTTGAATAAGGTTGAGTTGTGAGGAGTATTACTTAGTATACCATGCAGTGTTCAAATGTTTATTTTCCACAACTGATTCTCCTTCTAATTTATATCTTCCATCTTAAATTCATCACTACTAATGGAATGCATTTACCAAAAATAAGATTAATTTGCGAATTGTAGAAATCTATAATATCCAATGATCATAATTAGTATTATAATAATAAATTGATGAAATTTACTTGTTCATACTTATCTAATCAATAATTTAAACTGAATATGACAAAAATGTAAAGAATGATTTTTAATCCAATCTATATTGCAAATTATACTTATATATAACTTGATCAACATTAGTTATATTTAGTTTATAGTTAAAGTTAAGAAATGCTTTATTAAAAATTATTAGTTATGACTTAGGTTTATCTTATTAAAAATGAAAGTTAACTTACAATAATTTTTGTTCTGCTTTTCTTACTGATCTTGAATCCTGAATATTAGGATTTATATATAGTAAAGATAGTTAAATTAAATTAATTAAAACTTTCCTTAATATCAATCAGAATTATTCAAAAAGTTAGTTCATATTAAATTAATTTTATAATCACTGTATTAAGTATAATAAGATAATTAAAATAAATATAAATGACTAGTGTTAATAATCAAAATTGCAAAAAACTAAAAATCTCTAAAAGTGGGGCAAAAGTAAGAAAAATTTGCTACTTTTGCCCCACTTTTTGTAACTATAATCATCGCACACGTTTTTATTAAATAATTATAAACTTTTGGAAACTATCATTTTGTTTTATTAACTTTTATAGAATTTGAATATTTATTTCTACAATTCAATTATTGAAAAAAATCTTAATAATTGTCAAATCATTAAAGAAATAAGCTAAACTACCACCATCATGCATAAAATTGTTTTTATTTATTGACTAAGTAAAACTTTAGGATTATTGTGTTTGTTATTAATTGAATTTCATTCTATTTTCTTCAGTGCTTTTGAATTTAAATTGATGTTCAAATCACGTACTTCTCTTTATCTACTCATTTTTATATCCCTTACTTCCTTTATTTCCTTGATTTATTTCGACTACGGCATGAATGGCAACTTTTCAGAGATTACTTTATATTATATCTCTTTTTTTAAAATTATTTAATCATTATACCTAGATTTGTGAAGTTAGTATAGCATAAATTAGAATACTATTTGTAAATACTATAATATTTCCTTGTTTAATCAGAAACACTTATTCTATTTGAATAAATTGAAAAATAAAGGTAGATGTTGAATAGCGTATGTTATCGAGTGTTTATCTAGTTTATATTTGTGTAATGACTATGTTTTCACTTTAATAGCTTAACTGTCATGATTATCAATTAAAATGCTAAGTGGTTTGTCTTTCCTGACAGAATTGTATAAATTTTGAAGTTTTACTTTTAAATAGACTTTATTTCTGCTTGTTTCATCATTATAATTACTCCATTCTTATATTCTCTTTGTTTAAGGGTTTACATTCTATTTTTTAATTTTTTTGTGCAGCACATAATCTCTAGTGGCTGACTCTTTTCTACTGGAAGATTGTTTACAGTAACTTCCTTAGCTATTTTGCGAAGAAGAGTTAGCAGTTATAGAACTCATTTTTTAACTACCTGGTAGATGATGCTCTGATGTCATTAAGCAATATAAGTTTTCCTTCCTTAATGCAATGTAGTGTTCTTTGAGAGCTCGGCCATTAAATTGAAATTGTAGGATTTTCAAAATTATACAAGATGTATAAATTAAACTTTGGTATATTGCTAGTAATTTAAATATATTGCAAAATTATTTACTGTAATTTATACATTTCATAATATTTATTTAAATGTTTAATGTAAATGGGGTGAATAAAAATCATATTATATATCTCTTTAGAATAGCAACTTAATAGTTATAACAAGTATTTAAGCAATTATTTTATTTTTATATAAGTGATTATGATATTCAAGCTAAATATTCATTAGTATTTATAATAATCAGCATAGAAATAATTTCAAAAATTGCTTGTATCCAAAAAAGAAATGTAAATAGAAACAAATTAAGGCTTAGTAGATTCATAGTAACCCTGTAAATTTTCTAAATAAATTTTCAAGATATACTTTCCTTTATTAATAATAGAAATATAAATTTTACTTATAAATATATATTGGAAATTATTCCCAAGACCAAAATGTATAAAATATAGTTCTTGCTTGAAAAGAAATCTTTTAATTATTTTAAAATCATTTAATGTTTGCTTATTTCAATGTCAGCATATAAGATCATTCTAAAATGTTTTTCGAATGTTTTTCATCGATTATAATTAAGATAATAAAGTGATTTCCAATTGAGAGAGGTTCTATCACAATTAAATTCATATGTATATTTCTAAATTCCTTCTTATTTGCAAGATTTTTATACATTAATATCATTTTATATGTCATATTACTCGTTTCAAGGAGAGGCTAATTGTGATCCTTCTTCACAACACCTTAAGATCATTTTAGCATTCGTCCTTTCTTATTTACTGGGTTCTTTCATTTGATTTATTTATTGTCAGTTCATTAATAAATCGAATTCAGTAAATCTCCTGGCAAAGAAGAAGAATCATTTAAGTTCAATCCTAATTAATACTTGTTCCCATATCTATTATAGCTTAATTTTACATTGTTTTAATGACTTAGAAAGTGCTGTTTCCAATGGACTATACTTTTAATAGAGCTTTGGATGGTAGTTATTGGTATATTATATATTTTTCTTTACTATCATTCATATTTTTATTTGAAACACTCCCTGACTAATTTCTTCAATTTGACTATCTATTAAAGAATCTATGACAAATCTCAGTAATTTAATTTGTTTTTGCAATATTTTATGCTATTTTATTGTCGATCAATCTTTATTTCACTCTGAAATATTAAAATAAATAGTCAAATTGATTTCTCAAGAGCTTGATATTAATCTTAAGAAGGCTTGCTTGTACAGTTACTATCTTCAATGTTTAAAGTTAGAGTTAAAGCTACCATTATTACAATACTTTAAATGTTCTTTATCAAATAAATTTATATCTAATTGCTTTTTTTCCTCAAGCCGTTAGAGTTGAATATATATTAAATGTAAAAATATGCAAGTAAGTCAAGATTCCTCCGAATAATCATTTCCAAGCTAAAATTCTAGCTAAGTTTTGAACTCTTCACTTTAGATTTGTTGCTAATGGCGTCAACTTAATGCTCTAGTTTTTCATTTCTATTGCCATTTAAACGCTAAATCTGCGTTTCCAATTATCTTTGGTTTTTACCATTTTATTCTTTATCATCTAATATATATGTATTTTAGTTTGAATTCAGCTTTACAGATTTATAAAAACCATGCAATATATATTTTTAACTATAGGATAAGCTAAAGATAAGGATTGGATATCTTAAATTCTCCATTTTTTAAATATATTTAAATATTAAGAAATAAATATTAATTTTTAATTGTAAAATTATTATTGATCATTTTATTTATAATCAAGCTTCAACCTTTTAAAACGTTGAAGCTTAACCATTTTTTTAATAGATATTAATATTTATAATTTATAACACGAAAACTTTAATTTATTAATTATTTAATTAACTTAAAAACTAATACTTATAAGTTTAATCAAAAATGGAAATCTCTCTAATATTATCTTGTCTTCTTCTTCATCGTCATCATCATCTTCGTCACCATAATTATCAAGTCCTTAGTCCCTTCTCCCTGTCGTCTTACGCAGCACCTGTCTTGTGACAACTGTGGTCTTACCATGTAGGACCACTAAAAATTAAAAATTAAAGATATACTTTTTGTAACTTACATTTTAAGTAAGTGCTGTACCTCCACCTGCGTCTGATCTATACGAATACTTATTAATATATTAAGTTTTTGATTAAATTAATTAATTTCTTATTATAAATCATAATTTAATAAATTTAATCCTTAATTTCAAATGTAACTATCACTAATTCTAATGGATTTAGAATAATGTTCTATAGGGACAGTTTAAGTATTTTATGTCCACTAATTAGGACTAAGGAATCATTAAAAAGCACCCTAAAAGTCTATTTGGATTTATGTATAGTTCCTTATGGAACTTAAAACTATATAAGGAAATAATACAAAAATACCTAAAATTTAACTTTATTATTAATAATTGTCTTTTAATCCATAATACTATAATATATAGCTAATGCTCAAGCTTCAACGTTTGCAAAGGTTGAAGCTTGAGCATTTTAATTAAAAAAATTAGTTTAACTATAACTTTGGTTACTGTTGAAAATATATAAAAATAAGGCTATTAAAAGTGTGTTTAGCATGTATATTTATAATTATTATGCAGACTGATTATTTAAATCTTTATGCAGGTTTTCATTATCTTCGGATCGGTCATTTAACTTTTTTTAAATAATTGATTAAAATGAATCGACAGTCTTTGCTGATAATAGCTAAGTGTCCATTTTTTTTTCTAATTTAATTGTTTAATGAATTTCGATTTTCAGGCATTGGGCTTGGACTCTTAATAATTGTTTTTTTTAATATTTAACATGATCTTGAACATTCTAAAATATCAATCACAGATTTAAATATCTTTAAATGTCAAATTATCCAACAAAAATAATTTTCTATTATGATTTATAGCTTAGAGAGGTAGTATATTCATTTTTGTTGACACTTTAATTAAGTTAAAGATCCATTCTATGATCCTTGTATTTTAACATCCTATTAATGATATAATTAAGAACAAAATCTACCAATATTATATTTTTTTGAAAGTAAAAATAAGTTTACTTCATCATAATTTATAGTATCTCTTTAAGAATATATACAAGGAATCTTTCAACATAAAATATATAGATTTATAGGATTTAAAGAATAATGATTATTCTCTTAAATAAAAATATAAAAATAAATAATTAATTTTATCTACAGAATAATTTATATAATTATTTAATAACATTAATAATAACTCTTAGCAACTAATATATCATAATAAAATTTAATTTAGTCTTCAATAAATAAACTTTTAACTTTAATTTAAAACTAATATTTACAATAAAAGAGAGTTAATGATGATAATGATGAGGTTGGGGATGATGATGAGGATGAAGATAATGATTCAGTAAATAATTTAGCATTATTGGTTTTACAATAATCACTTATAAATCTAGATAAAATCAGTAAGAATATATTTATTTATACACTTGAATTTCATTATTAATTTGAGACATAGATTTGTTCAATAAGTTTCAACTAGTCCTTCACTTGTATTATTTACTTGTGTTGTTCCTATTTGGGGTTCAGTCTTTCATCTGCATTAGTTGTTCCTGACTACACGTATCTAGTCTTGAGGTTCTTCCAGTAGCTCCTTTTTGCTGCAATTTTTGTAATCGATATATTGAATCATTTATAAACTATATTATCATATAAGTCATTGCAATGCCTTTTATTATTTTAAACCTTCAGTTGTTTGAATTCTCATTCAACTTCTTTGTTTTATACTTTTTAATTTTGTTTACGCGCCAAATAGTTTTATCTCCATTGAAAGTATTCACACAATTCCAATTTACAAATGATTGTAAATATTAATGGCTTGCTTTCTGTGTCAAGTAGTCTGCTATCTCTTGTTATTTGTGAAAACCTATTGGAGTCAACTTCTGCTTTGATAAAATTTCAGGTGATTTGAGTATGCTGAAGCTTATTGTCATTGTAGTAGTAGCATATATAATGTCTTACTGTTGTTTTCTCTGGCCTATTGACCTATAAAAATTATTTTATTGACTTATAATTTAAATATTCACTTACTATTGAATATCTTTAAGCTAAATTGAATATTCTAACTTATGCTATTAAACTAAATATTGGAATATTTAACGAGTATTAGTTGTCTTAAGATTAGTTATAACCATAATTCTTGTGTTTGGAATGTTTCTACTGCCTTAAAATCTAATTCGTTAAGTTAAGCACTATTTCTTCCAACTTAATGTGATATACAGCCAACAAGAGTATATATTTGTGAATAACAAATAATCAAATCTATCACGCTATATTTGTGAAATTCAGTGTTTGACTGTTTAATCTAATTTAACTTTAGTTGAATCTGACTAAATATATTTAGTTGCTCTTGTTTTCCAGTGAATATGATATATAAAGTATATAGCATTAATGCTTAAATTCTTTACCTCTTGATAACTTTAAATACAAAGAATTTGTTCTTATCAATGAGATTACTATGAATAAAACATAAGTATAGTTTCATTCAAACTGACATTAATATTATGAAATTTATCTATATCTTAAAATCAATTATACTACTTATAATTATTATAAAATCAATGATAATAATAGAATGGCAATTTTTTATAAATTATCATTAGCTTCACTTATTTTATAGCTGAAGAAGCTAAGTTAAGAGAGTAAGAAGACTTGCAAGAATAATTTAAAAGACAATGAGATAATCATTTCAATAATTTAATTTCAGATTATGCTTAAATTTTTCTTTTCTAATATAGATTATTATTTTTATATTCATAAATATAATGATCCTCGATGCAAAAAGAACTATTATATTTGAATCTTTAAGTTAAAGAGTAAATTTAATTCAAATTTGAAAGCTGCTATTATTATCTTAAATTAAAAATAGTCACTAAATAATATAGGAATTTGGTTACTTTCATTTTAATTACAGGGTACTAGTATATATAAGCCTATATTAGTAATTTAACAAGTAAAAAAAAATTAAATTTCAGCATTTAAGCCTTTTACTATATTTAATCAATTCTTAAATTTTTATTCCTTACTGCCATTAATGGTGTCTCTAATGTCTCAGCCTTTTCAGTCTTAACGATGAGAAAGTCATGAATGTTCTCTGAGACCAGTACTACGACTGCATATCATGGTTTAACACGAGGGACCAACTAGCAAGCTATAGTGTATGAGAAAAAAGTGTCACATAAATATAGATATTACCAAACTGCATATAATTCTAAGGTTTTCATCTCAAAGCTGCAATAATAGCTTGTCACCTCTGCATGGTTCATATATCACTCTACTACCTTATGTGTCAATACCTACAGCTCTTGAGGCTCTTTAAACAGTAGAAGGATATTATAGTTGAAAACAAGCAGCAGTATATTAAAGAAGTGTGAATTAAAATAGCGCAATGTTGCAATTCCAGGAACTATATTGGTTAAGATGCCAACGATTTCAGCGCGCACAGCAAACTGAATTAGGATCACATTACCTCCATATCTGTCAGTACATTGTATCTTCATTCAAATTCTCTAGATAGTTAAAGAATCCGCAAGGCATCCTACACTAAAGCTTAAAAATAAGCTTAGTTCAGAGTGGAAGTGAACAACAGGCTGAATAGATTTGGTGATTAAACAATTATGACCTACTCTATCGGTACTCTATGTGTAAACTATCACTTTGAGGAATACATATGGCTTTTAGGGAAACAATAATTTTTGATTATCTCGGATTCTTAAGAGTATATCTAAGTCGAAAGTTCCAACGTCTTGAGATAGAATGAAATGCGTTGAGTGGTGTCATTGGCTACCCACCAAATCTCTCAATAACCCCAATTTCTACTGCTATAATAAAATTAAGCTGAAAAGCTAATTCAGAGACTAGCTTTCAAGAATGACCAAGACAAGACGCTAAGAATTTGAAATCAGTGATACTCTTGATGCCAAGCATTAAAAGGAATACTGCCATATAAGACAACGACAAGAATGAAGGTAAACTTTCTCTTGAAGTGACCTTGGATGATTTGGTAAAAATTTTAAATAATCAGCTTATTGTTAGAATTAATACAGTTTAATGCATCAATCAATTTTATAATATTTATTTATAAGTCATATATTAAATATAGTTTAGTTTCTTTAAAATAACTTTATTTAACTTTATTTACCATTCTTTATTTAATTTATTCACTCATAATTGAAAAAAAAATTACTAAGTAAATGAACTATCTTTTTTCATAATTATCTGTTTATTTATAAATTATATTAGTAAATTTATTCTAATATATATCACTCTATTTTAAAACTTATTTGATTAAATAAACCATAGTTTATTCCTCTAATTGGATTAGTAATATATTAATAAGGTTAGATTATTTAACTTAACTATATTATTTAATTAGATCTTAATAATCTATGTTTTAGTTATGATTTTATAATTTAGTGATAGCAAATATATTAATAAATTCAAATTTAATATTTATGGATGTATTTAAATAACTTTATAAATGATTGATTTATAGTTTATTCTTCATTTATCAATATATATAATCACCTATTTTTTTTTCAATTTTTTCTAATTACGTTATTATATTCAGAAATAAGATAGACGAGTATGACATTGAGTAAATGATCAAGTCAATCGATATAGATGAGAGTGGATTTATTGATTATATTTTAAATCGTTGTAGCCGCAATGAATGGAAAGAACCTCTTGAATATAGCTAACTTCAGGATTCATTAAAAATCTTAGTCTTAGACAACAGTGGATCCATCTCATTTAAGAAAATCAAAATAGTCCTTGGGATTAGAAAGACGATTACAGAATAAGCTATGAACGACATTATTAAGCAAGTCTAACAAAGTGGTGCAATCAGAAATCTTTCAAGAATTTTAGCAATGGATGAAGAGATTATATTGTTTATTATTTTCATAATAAACGAGATAATACATTAAATTTAATAACATAATTATTAAATTATTTTTCAATCTTTTAAAATGAAACGAACCAAACACATAAAAATAAGAAATGTTATAATAAGTCTTTAAGTAATAAAGCAACAATTTTATATGATTTCAATTCACATATATGATATTATAATGTTTAAATAATAAAAAATAATTTTAAAGTTAGTATTCTGAAAAAGAATTATTCTACTATTAATGATTCATATAAAATAAAACATATCAGTTTGATACTAGTATGTAATTTATAATAACGTGTATATATTTAATAATTTATGAAGAATAAGTCACGTCTAATAAATATCAAAGAAAAGATTTAATAAAATTGAAAAAATGAATATATTTATAAATAGTATGGTAAATTTTATAATTAACGAAGAATTATAAATGAAATAAGTCTAAAAGAAACTAATGAAAACATTTAAGACTACGTGTATGCAAGCTTTTAGAAGATCCACAAAACGTCGGAAAATTAAGAAATAAAGGGCTGCACTTTGGGAAAATATTATATTTTTGATGCATATTCGTAATTTGCTGCAACAAATGTGTGTCTCATTGGTCGGACATGAGTCATAAATACCTACTTTTGCATTTCTAAGCAATATCAAACTGACAATTACACGATTGAACAAAATGTTTAATATTTCATAAATATCAGTATATAAATTAATATAATTACTAAATCTAGATGTGATAAAAACTTCTTAAGTAGTTAAGCAATGTCTGTTTATATTTTGAAGAATGAGAGATCACTGTTTCCTCATTGCACCCATGATGGCTAAAGTATACTTCTCTTGCATGCAATAATTTAAATATATAGAAACTCATAATGAAAAATGCTAGGAGACAAAACCACCTCACGTTGGTAAATTGTTTCACAAATACCATGACTTTTTCAAAAATAGCACGATTTTGTCGGACAAAGATTTCTCAATGTAGCTGGTTGTCTTTGCTGGGAAGGGGTTTTTCCCTGAACTTAATAGCACTCGTACAAAAAAGCAGCTGAAGAAAGTAACCAGGTAGACATGCGAAGTAGCGAAATACCGCATAAGTCCTCACAAGTAGGCAAGTGGTGAACGTGCACGGTGTGAAACTAGTCGAGTACAAATAGGGGTAACTCCCCTCGGAAAGAGGAAACTGGATCGTCAAAAGTCAAAGTATGAATATCTGAATATATAAAAACTGGCTGGCTTAAGCCCCAGTATGAATTCCGTACAGCATTAAATAATAAAAATGTAGCTGGTTCTCGTGTGCCATTGCTTGGATCAGAGAGCAAATAAACTTATCTTGACCGTTTTTGTCTACCGTCTTGCTAAAATTATACTAAAATTAATGGGAAAAAAATTATATCTCGTTATGAAAGAGTTTCATAAATTCCATCACTTTTACAATAATAGTTCTACTTTGTCCAAAATAATATCTTGAGTACTGACGACAGAGCATTGCTCCCATAAAGCCTTAAGTATACCCTAATCATGCAATAAATTAAATATATAGAAACTCATAATGAAACATGCTAGGAGACAAAAACCATCACGTTGGTAAATTTTCACAAATACCATGACTGTTTCAAAAAGAGCCATTTTTCGACAAAGATTCTCAATGAAGCTGGTTATCGTGTTCATTCTCGGGTCAGAGGAAATATAATACTCTTGACAGTGTGTCTACCGTCATCCTAAAAGTCTACTAAAATTCTGGAGACAAACTTTATCACGTAATGAATGAGTTTCATAAATTCCATCGCTTTTTAAAATTATTATACTTTTGACGAACAATATCTTCTTAATGAAGCTGGTCACCAAGTGCCTATGATCAAATGAGGACGCAAATATGATATTCTTGTAAGTTATCCTTTAAGCTATTTGAATGCTACTCTTACACGCAATCATTTTAACCATAGGAAAACATAAATACAAATGCTCGGTGACAACACCACTTCACCTGAGAATAGTCACAATCCCAGACTTCAAAAGAACAATTTTTCGCACAAAGATTTCTCAATGAAGCTGGTTCTCGTGTCTCATTGCTCGGGTCAGAGTGCAAATATAATACTCTTGACAGTTGTTGTCTACCGTCGTCCTAAAAGTCTACTAAAATTGCTGGGGACAAACTTTATCACGTAATGAATGAGTTTCATAAATTCCATCGCTTTTTAAAATTATTATACTTTTGACGAACAATATCTTCTTAATGTAGCTGGTCACCAAGTGCCTATGATCAAATGAGGACGCAAACATGATACTCTTGTAAGTTATCCTTTAAACTATTTGAATGCTACTCTTAAACGCAATCATTTTAACCATAGGAAAACATAAATCAAATGCTCGGTGACAACACCACTTCACCTGAGAAGATAGTTTCACAAATCCCATCACTTTTACAAAAAGAGAACTATTTTTCGCACAAAGATTTATCAATGAAGCTGGTTCTCGTGTGCAATGATCGGATCGGAGCGCAAAAATGCTACTCTTGCCCGCCATCATTTGAATCATAAGAAAACATAAAGGAAAATGCTCAAGGACAAAACAACCTCACGTTGATAAAATGTTTCACAAATGCCATGACCTTTACAAAAAATGTACAAACTTGTCGCACAAAGATTTCTCACAGTAGCTGGATCTCGTGTCTCATAGCTCGGATCGGAGCGCAAAAATGCTACTCTTGCCCGCCATCCTATGAATCATAAGAAAACATAAAGGAAAATGCTAAGGGACAAAACAACCTCACGTTGATAAATTTTTCAAAATACCATACTTGACAATAATAGTTCTACTTTGTCGTACAATAATATCTTGAGGTAGCTGTGCGGCGGGAGCCATTGCTCCCATGAAGGCTTAAGTATACTTCTAATGCATGCAATAATTTAAATATATAGAAACTCATAATGAAACATGCTAGGAGACAAAAACACCTCACGTTGGTAAATTGTTTCACAAATCCCATCACTTTTACAAAAATAGCACGATTTTGTCGCACAAGATTTCTCAATGTAGCAAGTTCTCGTGTGACATTGCTTAGATCAGAGAGAAAATAAACTTATCTTGACCGTTGTTGTCTACCGTCGTGTAAAATAATACTAAAATTAATGGGAAAAAAATTATATCTCATTATAAAAGAGTTTCATAAATTCCATCATTTTTACAATAATAGTTCTACTTTGTCGTACAATAATATCTTGAGGTAGCTGTGCGGCGGGAGCCATTGCTCCCATGAAGGCTTAAGTATACTTCTAATGCATGCAATAATTTAAATATATAGAAACTCATAATGAAACATGCTAGGAGACAAAAACACCTCACGTTGGTAAATTGTTTCACAAATACCATCACTTTTACAAAAATAGCACAATTTTGTCAGACAAAGATTTCTCAATGTAGCTGGTTCTCATGTGCCATTGCTTGGATCAGGGTGCAATTATAAAACTCTTGTACGTCATTATTTGAATCATGGGAAAACATAAGTAAAAATGCTCATGACAAAAGCACCTCACGTTGGTGAATTGTTTCACAAATACCATGACTTTTTCAAAAATAGCACGATTTTGTTGGACAAAGATTTCTCAATGTAGCTGGTTCTCGAGTGCCATTGCTTGGATCAGGGTGCAATTATAAAACTCTTGTTCGCCATTATTTGAATCATGGGAAAACTTAAATAAAAATGCTCATGGACAAAAGCACCTCACGTTGGTAAATTGTTTCAAAAATACCATGACTTTTTCAAAAATAGCACGATTTTGTTGGACGAAGATTTCTCAATGTAGCTAGTTGTCGTGTCTCATTGCTCGGGTCAGAGTGCAAATATGCTTCTCTTGACAGTTGTTGTCTACCGTCATCCTAAAAGTCTACTAAAATTGCTGGGACAAACTTTATCACGTAATGATTGAGTTTCATAAATTCCATCGCTTTTTAAAATTATTATACTTTTGACGAACAATATCTTCTTAATGTAGCTGGTCACCAAGTGCCTATGATCAAAGGAGGACGCAAATATGATACTCTTGTAAGTTATCCTTTAAACTATTTTGAATGCTACTCTTACACGCAATCATTTTAACCATAGGAAAACATAAATACAAATGCTCGGTGACAACACCATTTCACCTGAGAAAATAGTTTCACAAATCACATGACTTTTTCAAAAAAAGCACTATTTTGTCGGACAAAGATTTCTCAATGAAGCTGGTTCTCGTGTGCTATTGCTTGGATCGGGGCGCAATTTTGCTACTCTTGCCCGCCATTATTTGAATCATCGGGAAACATAAGTGAAAATGCTCGTGGACAAAATAACCTCACGTTGGTAAATTGTTTCACAAATGCCATGACCTTTGCAAAAAATGTACAAACTTGTCGCACTAAGATTTACCAACGTAGCTGGTTCTCGTGTGCCATTGCTCAGGTCAGAGCACAAATATGCTTCTCTTGACCGTTGTTGTATACTGTCGTGCTAAAATTCTTTAAAAATTGCTGGGAACCAAACTTTATCACGTAAAGAAAGAGTTTCATAAATACTATCGCTTTTAAATATTATTTTACTTTGGCGAACAACATTTTCTTAATGAAGCTGGTCGGCAAGTGCCAATGATCAAATGAGGACGGGCGCAAATATGATACACTTGTAAGTTATCCTTAAAACTATTTGAATGCTACTCTTACACGCAATCATTTTAACCATAGGAAAACATAAATACAAATGCTCGGTGACAACACCATTTCACCTGAGAAAATAGTTTCACAAATCACATGACTTTTTCAAAAAAAGCACTATTTTGTCGGACAAAGATTTCTCAATGAAGCTGGTTCTCGTGTGCTATTGCTTGGATCGGGGCGCAATTATGCTACTCTTGCCCGCCATTATTTGAATCATAAGAAAACATAAAGGAAAATGCTCAGGGACAAAACAACCTCACGTTGATAAATTGTTTCACAAATACATGATTTCAAAAATAGCACGATTTTGTCGGACAAAGATTTTCAATGAGTATTCTCGTTGTGCCATTGCTAATCAGAGGAGCAAATAAACTTATCTTGAACTGTTTTATCTACGTCGCAAATTATACTAATTAATGG
>ARYC01004158.1:0-26056 GCA_000711775.1 Oxytricha trifallax
GTGAAACCTCTGGGTCGTTCATTGCATCATCATATAAGTTAGTCACTGAAATCTCTAGATAGTTTGGAATCTCTGCAAACCTTTACATCTTAAGTTTTCAATGCTTTCTTCTCTTCGCAGAGTATCGCCCTTAGAAATGAAATTTTAGTACCTTCCATCGTTGGCAAGAACAAACCAACTACATAATCAACATAAGTTACTATGAATTCATTACCTTGCTGCACCAGGTAGCGGTGCAAATCCTCCTTGCTTCTAAATCTCTTAATCAATTCTTGTGCTTGCACTCTTTTCATTACATCATTCATTGACTCCATCTTGTTTACAGATCTAAGAAATGATATTCAAATTTAAGTTTATTGATTTCAATTATAAACCTCTGTAAAACTTACTATTAAATATGGGCATCCTATAGGAGGTCAACCTCTAAGAAGGATATGGAGAAAGTTTTGAGAACTGGTTTCAAACTTGAGAGATTGATATCAATTTCTACTGTTATAGTTCCATATTTTTAAATTTAAATTGATAAGTACTTAATTAGGAGCAGCTCCTAAAATGCTAGTACTTAATTAGGAGCATTAATTAATGCTAGTACTTAATTAGGAGCACCCTAATTTTAATCATAAAATGACAAAATACCTCCTAAAACAATACGTACTTAATTAGGAGCACCTCCTAAATTGGTACGTGCTATAATCAACTTATTATTAAAAGTTAAAATGGTTACTTTCTCACCTATATTTAGAGCTGGCTCGTCTCTTAGCACTCATATATCTTCTATAACACTCTTAAAACCTCCCTTGAAACTTGTAGGCTTGGAAAGCTCTCATATAAGCTCTCAGTTATAGAGGCAGTTTTATAATTTTAAATTCAAATTTAAATATGAGCGCTAACATTTTAAGAAACAACAGCAATTACATCAAACTAAACGAGACTTACCTTTGGCAGCAATAAAAAGTATGATAACTGCGAGATGAACTCTCATAAAGAACTACCAGAGCTATCACTTGAGGTCTCTGTTATTAAAATAGAAATTAATAATAGAAAATAAATGGCAAACAAGTGTGTAGGAGACAGAGAGGAGGAGAAAGGTATTAATGAAATTCCTATACAAACTGAAGAAACAGAAGTCTATTTTTGTGAGCTATGTGAGAAAGATTTTGCTCATAAATCAAGCTGGTACAGACATAAGAAGAGCATAGAGAAGCCAAGCCCACTGTATACTTAAAGCATGATAAAATAGATGGAAAGTATGAATGCTTTGAGTGCCATAAGCAATACTCTCATACAAGAGACTTGAAAAAGCATCAATTAAAAGCTCACAAAAAAGATATAGAAGTTGAGAATCATGAAGTTAAGCTGAAGCTTCTCAACAAAAGAAAAGCGAGGGAATATTCTAAGGTAGGAGTGCCTGAAAAAGCAAGAGAGTTTGAGTACGTTAGGAAGGCACGCAACCAACTGACCTCTGAAATAACAAAAATCATGATCAAGATTCAATACAAGAAAATACCGGTTCTTGCTTAAATTGACCTAGAAACCTCTCTTTAAAGCTACCTAATATTAGAAGACTCCTTTGATAAGAAAGTTATCAATGATCATCAATACGCATACAAGGTGTATCCCTTCACTATCTCTTAAGTAATGATAAATATTAGATGGAGTTTACAAATGAGTATCAAGTACTCACTCAAGCAAAGTTAAAAGAGTGTAGTTACTTAATCAAGCAAGATGCTCTTCTCCTTGCCAAGGATCATCTTGCTTTCAGACTTCCACTCAATGAAATGACCCTAAGAGATTTCATAACAGATCAAAGGAATCATAAGTAACTTGGATAAATAGCAACTCAACCGTATAAGGTATTAAAGAGCTTCATAAGTTAGGGTTTGTTCACAGAGATTTGAAGCCAGAAAATATAATGATAAACTTCTCACCTGTAATAGTATCAATAATTGATTTCAACAGAGCCTAAAGAGTGGAAGTATCAAGGCTTGGAACTGTAATGGGGACGCAAGGGTACTATCCAGAAAGAGAAGACTGGAGAGATGGAGACTTTTAGTGGGATGTGTGGGCTTTAGCAGCAATAATAATAGAGTGCGATATGCCTCGCAATGAATACTACTCTACAAGATGCGAGAAGGATGCTAAACAAAGAATAAAGCAATTTATTGACAAAACAAGAGTATCTCAATCAATGAAACAAATGGCAGAGTCAATAATAATAAAACCAAACTCAAGATCAGACATATCAATAGAGCAGATAGAGTTGTGGTTAAGTAAGATAAACTTCAGACCTCTACCACATGATCCAAAAGTGCATTTTGAGTGATTAAATTAAATATATTTACTATAAATTTCACATTAAAACCTATTAATAACCCCAACCCCTAACAAATTCCCTACAAATCAAAGCACTTATAAACCTCATTAAGGGGTTTTGGGGTTTTGAATATGAATTGAGATCGGAAATGCCCTAATCAAGGCTGTAAAATATAAAAAACAAAACTCCTTCCCTGAATCATTATGGCTCCTAATCAATCTAGGAATATAATGATTAAAATTAAGCTGATTAAGATTTACCTATAGAACCTTAAGGACCCGACGATAGAGTTGAGTGTCCAAGCTGTATGAGAAAATTTAACTAAGATTCCTTATAAAAACATGTAAAAATTTGCTAAAAAGTATTCAAGAAAAAGAGAAAAGTGTTCAATGTGAAAAAGTAGAGATTAGCTGATGTTTATGAATTCCCTAGGACTTATACCATTGATAATAAATCTTCATAGTAATAATTGAAATAGTAGGGTAAACCTATTATTAATAACTCACTTGATAGGGATGATCGGCCATTACCTGCTCTTGTTAATGCTAATAATAGTTAATCTTAAAGTATTTAATAAAAGTAAAACAATCCAAGATCTAAATCAAATGTTACTACAAATAAAGTTCAAAAACCTCAATAAGCTTTTGATAATGAGGAATTATAGAATAAATAAAAGTAAATAAATTCTAAACCACTTTATGGATTCCATTTTAGAGGAAATCTAATTTTTAAAATGTTTTAGTTAATGTACAATTTTATTATACAAAAGTTTTAAGTATTATATTCATAGATAGTTTTCCTGATTTATCACAAAAAAATATTATAAACCAAAAATTGAAGATAAAAATTTGTATACAAAAATTCAGTTTTAGACTTAGTTTTTAAGATTAAATAGTTGCTAAACTGAACATATTTTTTAGCGTCAGCTTGAATAAAACAATAAGTTTTATTTGTGATTTTTTTAATAAGATATCAATTAATATTCTTACTTTATAAATTTAAAAATATGAATGTCTTTATAAGATTTGAAACTAAAATTTTTATAAAAATATATCTTTTTTGAATTTAACTTTAAGAATATATGATATTTATAATTAAATCTTTGAAAATAATTAAAAAAATTTATATTCTTGTTGTAGGTAGGTTCCCACTTAAAAACTCGAAATGGAAATTTGAGAGTGAAACTTTCAGGTAAAACCTTTAAGCAGCGAGGGGAGTAGTGGGCATCGGTAATAACCATTAATCAAACTTCAAAGCTGTACATAATTATTACTGAATTACCAAAAATTTAATTGAAAATTTTATTTTTTGTTGCAGTGTAAATCTCTCAATTACATATTTATTAGAACTATATGATTCTATTTATAATTGATGAATAATACAGCTAAGCTGCTGATGATAGAGTGTTTTGCCAATTTTGTAGTAGGAAATTCAATGATAAAGCAGCGGACAGGCATATTCCAGTCTGTGAGAAGAAATACAAGCAAAATTTTATAAAGAATTTAGACAAAGAAAGACAATAAAAAAGTAAGGGGGTTTAAGGAAATTTATTTTAATTCTTATTGAGAGTTCTTAATAATTATTATGAATTTTATTAATATACATATATAGCCCTACTAAAAGTAGAAGCAAATAGAGAAGTTTAAGTGGAGGTTACAATAAAAAGAGATATTGATTAATAATAGTCATTATAATATTTTATAGTATATCTATTTCCTAGTATTTTATTTCAAATGTTGTGTAAAATTAGTAAAGAAATATTTCAAGTTACTCATTAATTTAGTGCAATAGATGATAAATATTTATATTTATTATTAATTAATATTTAAAGATACAAAAATAGATATAAAATATGGTAGAATCAGTGATTAAGTCAGCAATTGAAGTAGTAACCTCCTCAGACCCCTCAAATAGATTCAGCATTGCTTCATCCGTAAGATATTATCATATTTCTAGAAACCATAATCTAATAACAAACTTTTTTGCAGAGATTTGTTGTAAAGGAAGAAGTCAAGCAGGCAATATTAGCTGGACAGCCTGTTGTAGCTTTGGAATCTACTATTATCACTCATGGTATGGACTACCCCATGAATAGAGATACCGCACTCGCTGTTGAACAAATTGTCAGAGATAACGGTGCCATTCCAGCTACTATTGCAATTTATAATATTACATGTATTCTAGTAATAACTAGGTATATTCATGCTATTGCAATTGTTAAAGGAGTGGTTAAGATTGGTTTGGAAAAAGATGATATCGAATTATTAAGTTCAGAGGGTAGACTCAGCTCAAGAAAGTGCTCAAGAAGGTATGTTCACTTATATCATATCAAAATACATGAATCTAAACTAATTATAGAGACTTAGCTTATGTGTTAGCTAAAAACGGTAATGGCTCAACTACAGTTGCAGCAACTATGTATTTAGCAAGTCTAGCTGGCATTAAAATCTTCGTCACGGGAGGTATTGGTGGTGTCCATCGTGGAGCTGAATCTACTTTCGATATTTCTGCTGACTTGACTGAGTTTAAAAATTGTAAATTAATCATAAATGTGAGTTGGCTCGCACTCCAGTAGCAGTAATCTGTGCAGGAGTGAAGTCAATTCTAGACATTCCTAAAACTCTGGAATTCTTGGAGACTATGGGCGTTCCAGTAGTAAGCTACGGCACTGACTGGTTCCCTGATTTCTTCACAAGCAACAGTGGCATTAAGACAGTGTTTAGAGCAGACTCTGCTGATGAGTGCGCGTCCATTATCCAAGGAAATGATATTCTCAAGTTGAAGAACGGTATCATATTTCTTTTCATATTACATTTTTGATATCCTCCATATTCCCTTAATCTCTGAATCAATCATAGATTCAATTGCCTCTTTTTATGAAAAAAATTTGATTTAAATTTAATGAAAATTTGCAGTTCCAGTTCCTGCAGATAAAGAAGCCAACCAAGACAACATTTAAAAGGCAATTGCAAGCGCACTTGCTGAAGCTGATTAAGGCGGCATTAAAGGTGCTGAAATCACACCATTCCTACTCAAGAGAGTTAACTAACTCACTGGTGGAGAAAGCGCTGCCTCAAATGTTGAACTCATCAAGAACAATCCTTTTATAATTTTTTTATTGCTAAAGATCATTATTATATATTTTTAATATAAGTTTTAATTAATGCCAAGCTAGGTTCTTAGATTGCAGTCGCTCTCTCATTAAAAGCATAAGAATGAATAAAATTACTATTAATTTGGAGTTGCTGATAATTAAGGACAAATAACAATCATACTTACACTAGAAATTATTGAGTAAAGCTATTTATTGAGTTTGAATTAGTTAATTTTTGTTTATCTACAATTTCATTTTACTCCAATTTGAGTGTAAAATATGCATTATGCTAAATAAGCATTTGTGTTTTTGCAGTCGCTCTCTCATCTATTCCTGACATATCAAAAACACTCAAATATGAAAAGCTTTACAGTAAACCCACACCCATTACAATCATAGGTGGAGCAGCCTTAGATATCCTAAGCATGAGCCACTCTCTTCATATTGATTCAGGTTCTTCCCACATTGGTAAAATTACCATATAAGAAGGTGGATCAGCTCGAAATGTAGCAGAGTGTGTCGCTAGACTGCTTGGAAATTAAAATGTTTAAGAAAATTTGAAATTTATCACAGCAGTTGGAGATGATGAAAAAGCTGAAATATTGGTCAAAGGTCTCTCTAAACTTGGATTGGTAAGTTCAATAACACTATTCTCATGACCTTACTATTTATTTCATATAGGACACAGATAGCATTTAAGTTAAGAAAGGTGAAAGGACAGCTTGCTTTAATGGAATAATCAATGGATAGGGAGATTTCCTAGCTGGGATTGCAGATATGGATATTTTATCAGAAATTAGCAAAGAACACCTAAATATGCAATAATTTAGCAAAAGTTCGATACTTTTGCTTGATAGTAACATAGCTAAAGAGACTCTTTCTTATATTCTTGACAATCAAAGCAAATAGTAAAAAAATAAATTCTCATGATACTATTTTTAATAATTTATGACCAATTTAAATTAAATATGTGAATGCAATTGATATCTCATAGATAATCTATGAACCAATAAGCTGTGAAAAAAGTTCCCGTATCCTACATGAAAATCTTCTCTCTAAAATTACAATGCTAAAACCAAATTTGATCTAACTAAATGACATTTACTCTGTGATTTGTAAAAATTAAGCTTAAAATCAGACTGAAGTTTATTAACCAATAAATATAAACAGGTATAGCAAAATACTCGATAAAGATTCCAGATTGAATGAAATTAGTAAAGATGTAGTTTAAATGTCAAGTGCAATCTTTGATTTTGCTATAAAAAACAGTTAATCAAATTCAAGTAGACTTCAAAGAATAATCACAACTCTAGGTAGTGAGGGAGTTATGATTGTAAATCAGGATTTAAGCCATAAGTACTATTCACCACTGGATTTAGATACAAAATTAATTAAATCTGCTGTTGGGTCTGGGGATAGTTTTATGGGTGGATTTATCTATGGGCTATATAAAGGATAAGACATAGATTAATGCGTTGAGTGGGGATAGAAATGCGCTGTTTTAAGTCTATAGTCGTAGACTAATGTATCTGATAAAATTCGTAAAGAAATTTTACAATGATTAATTATTTATCATTAAATTTAATCACTTTTTAAGAAAAATATTAACAATAAAATACTTATAGTTTTATTTTTTTATTTAATTTTAAGGATAAATATCCCAATTAAATTAAAATTAAGAAAATAAAAGAAATAATTGAAATAAAACTTGTAATAGAAAATCTTGTACATCTAACAAACAATTTAATTTTGGAAAACTTAGAAGTCTCAGAAATTTATTTTTCCGAATCACATAAAAGCTGAGATTTCATCTTCATCCATCTCTTGATCTTGTTCATTAACATTATCAATTAATTAATAAAAATATTTATTTATACTAAGATATCACCTTTGTTGTGTTATTAGTTGTTTGAGTTTTCATTTGGTCCCCCATTCGCACTAAAATTCATGAATGTATTGCAATCGGTTTAATCATCTTTATTGTTAAGGTTGTTATTCAAGTTGCTATCACACATTTTCTAGTCTTAATTTAGCAGGCGATTTTGAGATCCATTCTATGAGTCTGTTTATTAATTCAGGTTGTTTGAGTCTGTGCTTTACTCAATGTTGTTAATATTTTAGTTTATCAAAGCAATTTATTCTTACACCTAGGGTTTGTACACTTTCCTTGCGACATTGCGCTTTCCACAAGGTCTTGATGAGGTGAAGTGTTTAGATTAAGCAGACTCTGGCTTCTTCTTTTCAGTGTTCTAAATGGCATCGATTCCATTACTATCTCTATTCATAAAAGTAAAACTGGAACTTAACCCTTCTCTATTGATGTCTAGTTGAATTTCACTAGAATTTCTATTGCTCTCGTATAATTTATCGCTTTCCCTTTATTCTTCATTAATAACATCAAGAGCATTGGATTGCTTAGGAATAATCATTTTATCGAATTTTGAGGGTGGACTTGATTTATTAGAATTGGAAGAGATTTCCAAGTCATCATCAGAGGATATTACATGTAGCTTCTACTTTTTACTTCTAGTATACTTAAATACTTTGCTATCTGCTATTTTTTCATCGATTATTTGGAGAGAGGATGTAATCGAATCGGTCTTAACAAGAGCAGTCATATCTTTTCCAGGAGCAAGATACTATGAATTCTAATTTAATTCTTGAGATGGGAATGAAAGAGTATCTGGAAGATAGTTTTCACCCTTTCCTATGTTCAAACTGTTAAAAAATATGCAAAACCTTAAATTTATTGGCTGTTGTACCTTGACTTGTTCTATTTAACAATATCTATAAAGCTTTTGCTATTCTCGTCTTTAATTTCTCTTTGCTAGTACATTTGAGCATAGTACGATGGAGGCATTCTTCCCTCTTAACTAAGTTTTTGCTTCTGATACATCTACTAATTTCTCTTCTCTATATATTTATTGGTTAATTACTAGTCTCTTCTTTATTCCTCATTTTCACTCTCCTCGGATAAATCATCCTAATCGGTGCTATAGCCATACCCATTATTTATTGCCTTTTAAATTTGCTTCTTAGTGTTTTGTGATAAACCGTTATTCTCGTTGTTAAGTATATCTAGCAAGTCTTAATTGTCATCTTAGTCTTTATTCTATAATAGATTCAAAGTATTGTCTTTGGAGATTTCATTAGAAGCAATTTAATCATGGAAATTGCTGTTTTTTCTTGACTATGAGAATAATTAATCGAGGTCGCAGTCGATGTTTTTGAAGTCAGGTAGCTGGTGATTTTTATCTATAATAGCTGTGATTTCTTCACTTAGCAATCTCTTTTAAAGAGCTTATTAAGATTCTAACTAGGGTTACTAACTGTTTTAAGAGGATTTGTCATTTGACTGCTCTTATAAATAAGTGACTCATATTAAATTAAATTCTATGAAATTTTGTATTTATACTTTGATTCCTCGTTTTTAGAATTTTCTTCATCTTAAATGAGATCTTCAAGTAATTTTAAATCAAAGTGATTTAAGTTATCATCAAGCTTAAAATCCACGCTAACTACTAGACTATTGAGGTAGTTAGTAAAAATATTTACAATTTTTTCTTTACTATTTTAATTCACTTTAGTATTAATTTAATAAAGTTGAATTCGTATATTTTTAATATACCCAAAACTATTATTGTCTTTCACTGGAAGAATAACAATACTTGCAGAATCTTCATTATTTCTTCGCTTTTGCTTCTCCTCCAACTATTTCTTCACACATTTAAAGCATATAGTAATCTAGTGCAGAATTTAGTCCTACTCCCCAAACATGTGATCAGTAGTACAAATCATACATTTGTTGGCTGCAGTTTTAAGCTTTTCCTTGATTTTATCCAAGTTACTGGTGGCTTGAGGTTGCTCCTTCTCATTGTTTATGGTGTGTATAAACTCTTTCAATTTTGTCACATCATTGTGGTAAGTTTACAGAGCATCTTGGCAGGCTCGAAGTTGCCTGTCCTTTTCAGCCAATATACTCTAGAACTTGACTTTTATCAAATCAATCTGATCGGTATGGTTTTGAGAATACAGATCGGTATACCCTTTAACTATAATTTGATTTATTTAAATGGTATATGATTTATAATTAATTACCCATGTAATTGTCTGCTTTCGCTTATGTTCTTAGCAAAGTCAGAGAGACCGTTTCCATGCTTTTTCTTAGATTAAGTTGTATATTAAGAGCCCATTTACCCAGTATTTAATCGTTTCCTAGCTCCTTTACAATCTCCACATGTGTTTTGACCATATAGTTTAGGTTTTACTTCACATTCCTCACACATATTCATGTTGAACTTGTGGCCTCTCTTTGACAATAATCCATTGCTAAAAGTACCCAAATTCTGGTCAGAATCTGATCTGCCCACTCCACCGTCTTAAAAGTGATTGGAACTACTATTGGCAATTCTAGATTTAGAGAAGTTCCTTAAATTGTTGACATTCTTATTTGGGGAGTTTCGCTCATCTTTTATTAGATGACTGAGATTATTTTTATTTTGGTTTTTCAGGTGAGACTGTCCATGTTTTGTTTCCTCGTTGTCGATAATTTAAATTAGAAAAAAGGGGAAAATTTTTTTAATTTATAAAATTGAATTTTTTATTTTTTTGTCATCTAGATCATGTTCTTCGTCATTGTCTGACTTCTCTTGTTGATATCTTCTCCTAGACTCTTCACTTAATCCTCTGCATCTCCCAAAGTTAATTTATTTAATACCACTATAGATTAACTGCTATTAATTTAATATGTCAAGTGTTACCTTGTTGTATTCTGCTCAATCATTTCACTGCAGTACACACACTATTAATAAATGAATTGAATTATAGATATTGATTTGATTGAACTTGTAAAATGAGGGTTCTTATATGAGGTGTGTTATTAAATACATATAAATTACTTATAGAAGAATATTTGATTAATTTCTTGCACTCTAGACTATGTTTGATTTAAGTCTTTAAGGGCATTTGTAATTTACATCTAAGACATTATATTTTCACATTATCGCAATTCTAGTGAAAACTCTCATCAACAAAATCTTAATATGTTATTTCACTCAATCTCCCACACTTTATAATTATAATTACTATAATTAAATAATCATGAATAATTAAGCATTTTCAGAAGTGGGTTTTATATCTTTAATTGCGTATTTAGTTATAAATTGCAGGAGAACGTGATAAAAGAGATAAGGTTCTAGTAGTATTACCTGTTTTAACTCATATTTCTTATAAAAAGATAATATAATTAATATATTTCTGAGTTCTCCTTTTTTAATGTCGCAACCAGCTCGATTAGGGCAGGGCATCTCGATTGCTGCATCTGACTTTTGAAAAGTTTTAAAGCAGTTCCTGCACATGGCGCACTCGCAATGCTAACATTTAACTCCACTATTTATGTTAATTATCTAAGAATATTTGTAATATAAATCTTTACTTTTATACAATTTTAATAAATAATTATCTAAGAGCACAAGGAGCATGTTAGCTCACTAACTGCTTTTTATATAAAATCAAAGAAAAATCATTTAATAAGATATGCTTAATCAAAGAGGTTTCTCTTGTGACCTTGTCTGGGCTTTCTTAGGAGCCTGGGATCGATGGAACTTTCAAATTCTCTCTGATATCTGGGAATTATCACTCTAAACATGTCATTCACTTTCTCCAATCTATTTTATCATTAATATTATATAATCTTTTTAAAAATTAGGGGTAAAATTAATTGGAAAATACGAAGTTGAAGACACAATTAAATTATTTGTTAAAAAGTATAGTTTATTAACTATTTAAAGTAAATCTATTATTCAAGGGAGTATCAACAACATTATTGCTATTATCTTAACCTGGAGTAGGTCTATACCCCATCTATTAATTCTCTTATTCCTAACTTAATGACGTTTTCATCTTCAAATTGTTATTGTTCATTGAGTTCCCTGACCTTTTACTGTAATTTTAATTGTTGTTCATATGACTTGGTATATTTTAATAATTTGATTTATTAATAAATTGTGTGGATTGCTTATTACTTTGCTAATTTAATTCAAAATCATGATTATTTGTGATAATTGATTGAGGGTTTCTTGTCATGTTTGAGGCGACTGATGAATTTTTTTGGATTGGGCTGTGTCTTGAGTTCTCTCTAGTATTTTGTCTGTCTTGTCTAAAAGCACTTTAGCTTGATTATACATTATAGTTCCTTGAAGTTACCGCACTTCTATTGTTTACATAATAATAATAATAAATATTAATTGGAATCCATTTTACATAAAATAATCATTTTAATTACAATAATTTCTTTATATGATTCGATAATTAATGAGCTAAACTGAATTCATCTTTAAAAATTACTGAAATTATTGTTGTTTTATGGAATAATTGATAATTCTTAGTTTTGTGAGGCAGATTCATTTAATTTCTTGGCACTCCCCCTATAGTTCAAAGCACTCCCACTTTTGGCTTTATTCTGACTTTAACTTCTAGTATTATTCTATTTTTCCTCCTCACTCTTCACTTTATCTCTTTACTTGTCAGATTAATCTAAATTATATGATAAATATAATTCAACGAAAATAGTTATTGCTTACATTGTTTCAGCATTCACAATAAATTCAAGTTTATAATACTAAGATTAAACAATTATCTATAATTATAATTATTTGTTAAATTTAGCGCTTTTATTTGAAATTATCATAATCATATTTCTCTAATTATGATTCATTTGTATATTAATTAGTGTTAAGTTATATAATAAATTGAAAGTGAATCATTATTTGTGTATTTTATTATTTATAGTTTGTTTCTTAATGTCCTAATGTTCAAATTCCTCATAACTATATTGAGAATTGACTTCAACTTCTTCCACATCAATAATTTACTTTATTCTATCTATTTCTTATATAGATTGCTTCACTCTATCAAGGGCATCGTTATTCTTCTAATTGCTTAAATAAAAATTATCAATATAACAATGAAACTTTTTCATATTAAATTTGATGATTTTTCATGATAACTCATATTTTTTATGCATTTATATAATGAGTAATTGCGTTGTTGTAGATACTACTAGTATTTATTAGCATTTGTTTATTGGCTGCTCACAGTTTATATCAAATCGTTTTGCTATTGCTTAACTCTTTTATTTTACTGCTATCTTTCAAAATATTCATTGTAATCATCAAAATCATTATTATTGTTGGGTATTGGGGAATCCACTAAGTCTATAATTACCTGTTTATTATTATTGATGGCATGTTTATCTTAATTTCTTTCTGTTCTTTTCTAGCCTATTCCTCCTGTACTAACTTTTATTAAAGATATATTCAATTATATATGATTTATTAACTTTCTCTTCTTCTTATTCTTATCTTATATGTTAAACATCTCTGTCAAAATTTATAAAATTAAAAATATAATTATTTTAATATATTTATTTGTTAAATTTTCGGGATTGTTAATAGATTGGACATTACGAGTATTATAAAATGCAACAATCATAAGGCATTTTGATTGATTTTATATCTTTATTTTCATGTTAATAAATCTATATCAATATTGGCATTATGTTATTAGTTGTGTTAATTGTCTGCTTCAGGATGAGCGTACTTATAATGATCATGCAACCTGAACAATCTCACATTGCACCCGCATATCCTACATTTTATTTCTAAATCAAAGATATTTAATATAATATTTATATAATTTTATGTGTAATTTCTTGGGAGCTTCTTTGCATTCGTATCTATGCTTGATGATATTCAACTTAGACACTACCACTTTACAATATATACACCTGTACATTCATCAAAATAATAAATACTCCCAACTTAATTACTATATATTATACTAACAGGATTATATGCTCGCAGTCTTTGATGTGTCTGATCGGATTGCAAATCTGGTCGTATTTAAGCATTTTCTGGCACTCCAATGGCGCTATAAAGCACTTAAATTTATTTATTAATTCAAAAATAGATATACATAATTTGATATGTCTCATAACTTCTTAAATGCTATGTTTTATATGATATGACTACATAAATTTAAGGGAGTTATAGTCTTATCTGAACATATCAAAATGTTCCTGCATGAGTAATTTATGTGAATAATCGCATTAGCAAGGCATTGGGAATTATTAAGAATCTTCATGTGGAATAAACACCTCATCATAACATTCAAAATTAATATAAAATGATAATAATTTATAGAAGTATTTTCATGCATTAATGAATTGTTTGCAAATGGGTCTTCTGCAAGTGGAGCAAAAATAGGCGCTATCTTTATGAGGTATATTTTGACAAATCATGCATAATATAATTCTTGGGTTGTTCTTCAACACATCGCTTGTTTTCAACAGATATTTAAATTCAATAAATTTATAAGTATTTTACAAAAGATTAAAGAATATTTTTGTAGAAATCTAAAAGTTGATCATAGAATAATCAAATAAAAAAGTATATTCTAATGGGATGGCATACTTGAATCTATTCTCATCAAACAATTCATGTGTTAAGTCTTAGAAATGTTCTTTCAACCCTCCCTCCAATGTGCACTAGATCAAACCACTCTACTGCTAGTTATTATTATTATCCATATATTCGTTGAGAAATAGTATAATTAATTTATTTATTTATCATTGATATTATTTAAAAATTAATAAGTTTGTGATTAGGAAATTCTTAAATATAGTAATAGCAATCCAAAAATACAAAATACTATTAATGTTATAGTATATATAATATTAATTATTAATTTAAATACTGGCAAATGGAGACTAAAAACTTTGATGCTAAAAAGCTGTGGGAAGATGGCAAGAAACAGGAGGCAATTAAGTAATTGGAGGAGGATTGCTTCAGTGATAAAAATGGAGATTCATAGATTTTATAATAAAATTCTAATTTCAAATATTTCAATTAGTATATAAAACTTGATAAAATAAATATGTATAGATTTTGATAGCAGAGAAGCTAATTCTATGCGGAGAATATATAACCTTAAATAAATAGCTATTTTACTATAATCTATCATTAATTTAGTTTAATTTAATCGAAGTGATTATAGAAATTCTAATAATTTGGTAAAATTGAATTTTCAATTAAAAATTACGTTTTAAAATATGCAAAAGCAGATAACTTTTTACACAAAGCTAGAAATTGCGTAGAAAACGAGCTTATCAAAAAGGTCCCAGCAGATAGCAAAGAAGTTCTGGACAAAAGATGCATGATCAACTTACTTAATGGACTAGTACAATTAAAAGGATTTAAAAAGTATAAAGAAAATATAATTTATATATTCAAGGGAAATGACCTAGAATTAAATGCTATTCTCTATGTATTCTTATTAATTGTTGATAATTAAAGAAGCAGAGAATTACTTCCAGCAAGCAAAGCAAACTTGTCAAGACGATTAAACATAGCATAGAATTGATAGTCAACTTGAAGATGTTACCCGCATTCTTGAATAGCTAAATCTCAATGACAAGCCTGCTTCTGACATGAACTCTACTGCAAGCTCTATTAGCAATAACGACACCTCAGCATCTTCAGTCTCTGCATAAAATCATAATTTGACTCAAGTGGTACAAGACCCTTAAACTTTAGAGACTGAAGAAGAGCCAAAATAAATAAAAAAGAAGCAGGCCAGTTATAAAATCGATGAAAAAAGATTGGAGGAGGCTAAAATGGTAAAAGAGATGCTTGAAGATATGGATAACTTAGTAACTCCTGGAAGCACTTGGTATCTCTTAAGCATGGATTGGGTTAAAAAGTGGTAAAGGTACACTTATTATGATTATTTAGAGCCTGATCAAATGGCAGAAGAAGAGGTCTCAGAGAAAGAGCGTAACACTTATTTTTAATTATACACAGTGAAATCATAGTAATAAAACCGCATAGATCAATTAAGAAGCGAGGATTGTAATTAAGAACAATAAGATTAAGAATTAATAATTATTGGCTGAAATTAATTATAGTTAGGCTTAAAACAAATTTACTCACCCTGATTGGATTATTTATAAGGATAATAAATCTAGCCAGTAGATTTAATAATTAGTCCAAACATTATAATTATACGCCAATAATAATTATATTATTAATTTAATTGCTCTTGACCCAATCTTTGCGTCTCAATTGATCTATGAGATTTTAATAGTGTAAGCTTAAATACAATTAAAGGAATAAACAGGTCAATCTCTGCGACGATAGAACAATAAATAAGCTCCTTGAGTTACGACTTCTTAAGGTGTCGCTTGACTTACATGTGAATCATTAAATTCAAACCATTTATTATACATCGAGTTGAAAGCATAGGCAGTGTAATTTACAAATTACAATATTAACAAACTAACTAATGCTTATATAATTTTTTTTGAATGTCCTCCATTTAAGCTTCCATAATGATTACTGACAGCATAAAGATCATAGTAAATTGGTGTGTCTGTGGAATCGTCAATAATGAAAGGTCTTAAGTCAAGTCCTTCCACTGGGAAATCAACCAGTTCGCTAACTTTTTCTTAATGCAACACTTATGCCATAGCCATTGCCATAAACCCGCCTTATTTACTGTTGCCAGCTCCTCTCTTTGACTAGAATCTTTTGAGTTAGATTATTAGAATTTTTGGCAGTTTATAGAGTTCCAGTTTCTTATGAATATCTCTTTGCTCTTTGCATTCTTTACAGTACCATTGGTCTTAACCAGTTAGAAGTTCTTCTCTTGAGTAGGCTTTGAGGCAAGTGTCTAAAGTTATTAAATCCTTCTTTTTCTTCTACATTTCTTGCATGTGACTTTGATCAAGCTCTGGATCTAAGAATTTCATCATTAATAACATTAAAATATTTATTAAAATTTTTTAGCATATTATTTTATTTATTGCTCCACAACCTTCTCTAAACACAACACCAATAATGAGATCTCTCTTGTGTTCAAGTTTGTCATAGATATCCTTTACAGTAATTTCATTAGCACCTTCTTCAGAATTTCCGCTTATTTTATTGATTTTGATATCACAGGTATCATGTTAACCATGTTAATCGTTACAAAATTCACAAGTAGCCTTCTTTCTATTATATTTTCCAGCCATAACATATGGAAGATTTTAAACCCTAAACCTTATTTTTGTTTTTACAAATTCTTTTACATTATAAGAACTTAAAATATGGCATTTCCTTCTAGACAAAAAACTATTTGCTAGATAATTATGAAAATTTAAATTGTCCACGATATGGAGCATAATGGATCTATTGATATCTGAATCATCAGTTAATGGATTTTTGAAGATAATTTTAACCTATTCATGTATCTTTCTCTTTAACTGCATCATTGTCATATCTAGAGGGAGATACTCAAGTCTTGGTAGTGATTTTGAGAAATGCTGACCAGATATAGTTTTCCCATATTTAACCTACTTCATGAAGCAAAGCTCAGTGAGTCTGTAATTTTACAATTAATCTTCTTGGGGAGTCTCTAGCTCATATACTAAGGTATCTTCATTTACTTGTTCAACATCCAAGAACAATTTTTCTTTCGAGAATTTTGAGGTTAAGTGACCAGTTCTATATAAGTAGCTTGCAGTTAGCATGTTCCTCTTCTCATCAGATTTCTCAATCTCAGATACTTAAGACTAAACTTAAGCTTCTATGGCACCTACTGTATCCTGATCAATTTAGAATTGGAAAACTCTACAGGGGTTCACTTCCCAGTCATTACCTCCCTTAGTAATGTTGAACATTTTATGTGGAACGTAGATGAGGTTCAACTTGTGTGGTTTAGCTATTGGTACTGATAAAGTCAGGAATGGATCGAATGTAATTGATATGAAACCGCATAAATATTGAAATAAACGTACTTTAAAAAGAGCACTCCTAGCATTAAACTGTAGATTTGTATTAACCGTACATTAAGTCAACAATAATTGATCTATTTCTAGCAATGAAAGCATCCCAATGTTCTTAAGCAACTTCTTGATCGGGCCTTCCATTGCTATCTTGCATTTCAATTAATACTCAAAATCAATAAGTATCTAGTTTGGTCTTTATATTTTTTTAAATTATAATAAGGCCCCTTTAGTAAAAATTCAAGGCTAATTAAAAGAATTATCTTATTTATCCTTTAAATTTTTTTTATCTGCATATTTGAATGAATTTTATAATGATTTTTTGATTTTTACATTTTAAATTAGCTATAAAAAATACTATCAACAAGTGAAAATATCGGTATTAAACGTAAGGCTTCTTTTTAACTCTATTTAAATCTTCATGCATCAAATCAATAACATAGTTAATAAGCTCACATGAGTCTTGTTACCCAAACCCGCTAAACTTAGTTACACGCTTGCCTACAACTTTCTTCAACTCATGTGGAGCAGTCCTTGCACTGCCACTCATCCACATTTCCTTAATAAGCTCACCATATGTAAGAGCAAGCTGTCCTTTCATACCTAATGGATTGTCCTTGTTAATATCTTACTTGTGCATATTATTACAGAAATACTTAGTCAATTCAATTGTGTTTGAAAGGCATTAGAGTCCGGAGTTCATGAAACAAGTGTTTCCAAGGTTTTAAAGTCCAGTTACACCCCTTCTTGAGCTAGGCTTCATTATAGCTTCAAGGTCTCTTGTTTAAATCTCTTAAAGTGTAGGGGGCACATAGTCTATATCAGGGGTCTTGTTTGTGTAGTCTTATTCAAATTAGTTTCTTTCCTCGTCATTCTATGGGATGAAAATGTAAGTCTCTGGCTTAAGAGTTTTTGGTAAAATTTAATAATTTCTTCTAAGAAATGATTCTTAGAATAACTTATAATTCAATTACAATCACATCCTCTTCAGCTAGTTCAACATCTTCAATTAATACATCTTCGTCTTCAGGTCTTGGATTCAAACATTTTCCATCAACTTTAACTTAAGTGTAATTTTTATATTTTTTCTCAATTGCCTCATATTCTTCTTCTTTACTAAAGTTGCACTTCCATATTCTCATATTGTTAACAATCAAATTAATTAATAAAAATGGCTTATAAAGGTATGACTTGTAAAAAGATACTTTACATTATTATAAAAATTCTAATTTTTATTATTACATCAAAGATCTCTCTTTCTTTTAGAACAGTCTCATATTAATAGCTCTTTAAAGTGCTTTTCTGACATCAATTAATTTGTCTTTTCTTGAAACGTATAAAGTTTTTACGCATTCAAATTTTGTCAAGTTGTTTGGAATCAGAACGAAATTTATTGGTCTAAAATTCACTTCTAAAAGACCTTCTCCCATATTTTCTTCTCCAACACTTATATTAAATTCAATTATTATAGTAATAATTAAATATATATATTTAATATACACTAATACCCATACGCTTAACTTCATGTCCTGGAAGGCAGTTATACTTTTTAAGCAAGAAATCAAAGATTTCTAGGCTGACTAACATATAATCTACACCTTCTTTGAGATTTGGCTTTAAATGAGAGTTCATCCATTTTTTAGATTGCATTTCTTCTAGAATAGTCCTGGTTTTATCGAGTGTTGCAAGGATAGAGCTATTGTTCAAAGGACCTGGAGGAGTGTTACGCTATAAAAATAATTTGATATAACATTTTTAATTATTTATTCAATTGAAATCAAGAAATTAAAGAATAAAAATAAATAATTAAAAATTAGAAATTCGTAAATTAACTTAAAATAAATTAATTATAAATTAAAAAAAATAATAAAAGTTTGTCAATTTAAATCATCTTGGATTTTTCGATAGAAGATCTAAAATTAACTGGAAATTATCAATGGCGGTACTTTTTTATTGCAACCTTAGAGCGAGATAACTTGACCTTAATTAAACATCTCTAAATTCATTTAATTATGCTTTAACAATAAAGTCAAGTTATCTCGATATTTCGATGCGATTAAACAGTACCGCCAATAGTTTATTTGGTTAATTTTGAATTCTCTATTGAATGAGTCTAAGTTATTTTAAATTAGCAAAGTTTAACAACCACAATTTTAAATTATAATTAACATATTTTAAAATATTTCCCAATTTTAAATGTATTCCTAAAATAGTGGCATCTACTTAATAAAGAATAATGTAATATCAGAATGAATTAACAAATAAACTTTAAATTGATTTAAGTATAATTATTTAAGTAAATTGATAATCTTTAATAGATTTTTAAGAAGTGATCATTCTGTTCATTAGGGTATGTGCTTGAATTCTATCTATCTCCAAAACCATGTATTGAAACTTATCGAATAGTATGTTTTATTGTTTCTGAAAAAAATATTGATTAAGTCTAGTAATGCAGTCAGCAATATTGCTATGATAAAGAAAGGGAAACAACATAGGATGACCAGACTCCTATATACCAGCTTGAACAAAAGAGAATCCAAAATTGTAATCAGTAACACAGCAATTTTTTATACAAATTTGAGCATGAAATTCTTCTTGTAGAAGATTAAAGTCAATATATATAAAGCCAAAAGCATTGGAAGTTGTGCATTTCTAGCTTCCAATTAAATATCATATTGAAATTCGACTTAATCAAAAAGTTTGTATATGTGGAATACAGGTACAAGCCTTGGGGGAAATTATACCTCATAGATGTAGCATTTTCGCATAAACATATTCTATTTATTGCAAATTTCCGCAGCTGATATAGAGAATCCAGCTTTGCAAATATCATAAATGAGTTACAAGCCTCCGAAAAACAAGATTAATTTCAAAGTTAGTAGATAAGCGGTTGTTACGAAATGTTTGTTAACGACATACTCTTTGTTATTCTGAATTAAGAGCTCACATTTTTAAACACAAATAGATTACTTTTATGATGGTATTTCTTAAGGTTCTTAGGAAAGTTACTGTTCTTGCCGATGCGAATTTGGAATAAAATGTCAATCAATCAAAAGCCCAAAACCTAACCGGTTGTTTAAATGGGTTTTTTAATGATAGTAGAATATAAAGGTATACTTATTTAGGGTTTTAAATTGGTTTATTGAATGGTTCATAATGCATTTGTAGTTTAAAAATATGCTGAGAAATAAATCAAAAAATTCGCTAGAAAATACTGATGTTAACGTATTTTTACATGTAATTTTCATTTTTATTTAATTATATAGCACAATAATAAAATTATTATCTTTGATCTAAATAAAGAATGCTACTTAAAAAATAAATTTAAATACTCACTTTCATAAACTACCCTAATTTAACATAATCTCAATTATATTACTAATTTATAATTTATTTTATCCCCTCCAGAAACCACTTTAAACCCTATTAAAGTACGCTTTAAAACAACATACTTCTTAAATTAAAATTCCAATAATACTATTTTAGGGGTTTTGGGGTTTAAATTTCAATCAATTCAGAACTTGAACAATGTTATTGACGTTAGCTCATGCTAAATTTATCATTTTCAAGGCTCTAAGGTCCTGCTGAATACATTTGCTTGTTTTTAGATTATATATTTTAATTTAAACAGTTAACTTAAAAATAATTTTTTTATTTATTTTAAATATTCATTATTATTGCCTAAATGATATAATCTTTATCATCAAAAGATACAAACTTTAATATAATTAAGATAAAGAATAAATAATTATTTTTCATTTCAATTATTCCAATATCAAATATATATTTGATTCAATCAATTTATTACAATTTATCATTTTTTATTTTTCAAGCAATTCTGTACATAATATTATAATAATTATATTTTTCATAAATATAATAAATTAGAAGGCTCGAGAAGACAAAGAAATAATAGATTCCAATATCTAAATAGATCTTATATATGAATTTTAAAGTGATACTCAATCAATGAAATTATTTTAGAGAGGACTATAATTTTATAAAAATATAGATTAGGAATAAAAAGCTTTTTTCCCATTATTTTTCAGTAATTTTGATGTAGTTGTAATTTTTATAGAACTACATAAAAAATACATTTTTTATAAATATCTTCATAGCTCATTATTCAATTAATAGAAATTAAAAAAATAAAAAAACATGACAATTATTATTTAATTCAAATCAATATACCTTAAAGTTTAGTACGTATTAATATCAATCTTAAAAACATATTTATTTAAAGAGCAGTCTGTATTTTGAAAAATTAAATCATTTTATTATTAATTAATTTATATAATAACGAAGATTTAAGACCGAATTTGTTAATTTTATTAATAGATGGGAATTATTTAGATTATTCTATAAATTGTTAAAAATTATTTTTTCAATTATATAATGCTTAAATAATTAAATGCTCATTAATAATAATCTATTATAATAAAGTAAGTAAAATAATTTTACTGTCTTTTATCAATCTGAAATAATAAATTATTTTCTTATAATATTCTTGTAAAAAAAAAAGTATTATGTATACAATATCTAAGAAACAGATTAGTTATATAAAATATTATAAAATAATATTGCATCCCTAATTAAATTAAAATGATAATAAATGTCCAGAATTTTCCGAAAATTCTGTAGTAATAAAATTTACTTATTCCCTCTGAGTTCATAACAAATATTAAAATTTAACGTTCGAGATATTGTTAAATAAAATTAGTCATTATATAAAAATCAGTTATATTATTAGTTATTATTTAATATATCTAAATGTAATAAATGTCTTCGACGCAAGAACACCGAAAGAGTAAAAAAAAATTTTAATCATTCTAGATTTATCTTATTTATAATTAATTACCTAAAATTATAATATAAAGATAGATGGAATCTATGTTGATGACATATGTGATAAGGTCAACGATGAAACTCATAATATTAATAAATGTAGCATTCATCATCCACATTTAATTAAATTAATTTAAATTCAATATAATTTACAAAATTTTTTATTTTAATGATTTTTAAATTAATACCAAAGCATAACCCTTTACTTTAATTAATATAACTTGAAGAAAAATTCATAAGAATTGGAGAAATTAAATATATTTGCATAAGATTAATAATAAATAATATTCGTTTATTTTAAAAACTTTGGTTTGTTCAGGGGTTCTAGATTTAAAACTTATTTAATTATTATAGTTGATAATACTTTCTGGATCATATTTCCATGAGATTTATAGTTCATTAATTTTTATCCAGCTAATTTCGAACATTTAAATAGAAAGATAATATTATAATTAATATAGCCAGTCTAATATTGAAGAAAATTACTTAAATAAGACTCCCTTTATAAAATAATAAATCAAGAAAAAGATATTAATTATTACAGTTTAATTTATATGATCAGATTGTTTTTTTTTGAATCAATTAAGCTTGATTAATATACTTATAATCATTATATTCGGCAAGTTTGTTTTGCATTTCGCATTTGATAAATGGTGAATGTTCTACAAAAAACTGCACTTAGCCATTCCATGATTCTATTTAGGTTGTACAACAAAATTTCGTAGACGGTAAGGTGCTTTTCACAATAAAAATCTTCTTAATCTTATTAAGAGTGATATTTTTATATTTTATTTTACATAATTTCTTAGCATTAAAAATGATTTCATTAAATAAATAACTATAAAACATTTGAAATAGATAAAAGCCCTTAATAAACTACGAAAACAAGTAGTACAAGCGTTTCATAGAAATATAAGCAGTAAAAATCTAATAATGTCATATTAGATGATGATTATGGTGTTCTTTCAAGCTTGAATGCCTAATAACCTTCAATTTCCCAAAGTGAAATGATACAATAAAATTAGTGTTTAATTAAATTTGACTAATTTAATTTTAGAACCCCATTTCATATAATTAGTTTTATTATTGAAACAGAATATTTTTTCTTATCTTTTAATCAGAAATCAATTTTCATCAATTTTTATATAATAAATACAGATGTCTGATTCGAAAGATCTATAGAAAAATGAAGATTAAATATACATCAACGAAATTTATGATGAAGATGTCGATGAAGAGAAAGATTTAAACTACATAGATATTGATTAAATTAAAAACACCTAGGCATTCAAAACCCCAAAACCCCTTAGTGAGGTTTATAAGTGCTTTGATTTGTAGGGTATAGTTGGAGTCTTATTGGGGTTAGTAGAGAAATAAGGCCAATTTACAAAATGAGAAAAAGAAATTAGCAAAATTTAGGGTCGATTTATAATGAGAAATATTTAGATTTACTGCTTAAGCTTAGGTATGGTACGAGTATTAATATAGACTAAGTCAAACCAGTAATGAATTATACAGCTAAAGCAAAGCTCCTGCGCAAGAGTGCCTCAACAGTTACGTATCATTGCTTGTTGGCTGTTTAGAATTATAATTCAGGCACTTGAAAGCATCCTGCAAGAAAATAAAAGTTCTCACAGCACCATATTGACTACCTCTGTGACTCTAAGACTTTAAAGTATTGGGCACACATTCCAATAGACTAGCGAGCAGTGATGTTTCATCGCAAGTTTACTGACATGCGTATCTCTCCATAAACTATAGCCAACATTTATAGAAGAAATGCTATTACTTTCAAGACTCTCAACAGAGTGAAGAGAGTGATTGATTTTACAGTGCCAATTTATAGTAATAACTTAAACTATATATATGATTAAATGCAGAGGGCTATTGACAATAACATCAAGTTCATACACGCTGATGAAGCTGTGTTTACCTTCAACACCTTTATTAATAAGTCTTGGTACAAGAAGTACGAGAATATAAAAGTCTACGATTAGATAGTAAAGGTTGTAACCCATGCAATTTTAGCAGGTATTAGTGAAGATTCAGGCTTAGAGAGTTATATGATTCACCCTCGCTCTATTAAGCGAGAGTAGTATATAGAGTTCCTACATAAACTGAGAGATAAATACACAACCAAGAGATCATCCTGTTTGCTGATAACCTTTCAGTTCATAAGACTAAGGAGTCTAAGAAAGCTTATGAAGACCTAAACATAACTCCTGTTTATAACGTTCCTTATAGTCCTTAATTTAATGGAATAGAATTCTACTGGAGTTAAATCAAGACTCACTACAAGAAGCTGGCTGCTATATCACCTAATGCATGACTTTGCCTATAGATACAGTAGACTTGATTCAGAGTAGCTGTAAGAGAGTGAGTGTAGATAGGACAACAATTTGTGCGAGAGAGGGAATAATGAATGTTTATAAATAAGTTTTAGATTTAAACGAATGAATTTATTCACATATTAAATTAGCCTATAAAGGGGTTTGGCTTCTCTTTCTTCTCCTCTTCTTATGGCTTGCTTGGACCCATATTTCTTCTCTTTGTGCCAGCTCCTGCATCTATGTTCATTTCTTCTGGCTTTTAAACATCTTTATAAAGCCTCTTGCTCACTTCATAAATAGTCTATGACTTTCCCTCTCTGTGAACCTTCGCATGCTCTTTCATTAGGAATATACCAGTTCCAGGTTTCCCTACAAAGTTAAGAATCAAAGCTTACGAGAGAGAATGGATGCTTCTTAAGCTCAGCGAGCCAGGTCTCGCTTATTAGTATGCCTTGCTTCTTTTAATCTTCAGGAGAAATAGAGTAGCGTTTTTTGTGAGCTTCTTCAATGATCTCTCTGAGATAACTCTCTCTTAAAGTGCCGAGAACTCCAAAGAAGAAGCTCCTTTCTGGAAGCTTGTTAGAGAGTTGTTTCTTGGTAGGAAGGAAAACTACCAACTCTTCATCTTTCATCGCATCCTCGTAGAGATTAGTGACTGAAATCTCTGGGTAGTTTGGTATATCTATCAACTTTATTTCACTGTTTTTTGAAGGCTTTCTTCTCATCGCAGAGTATAGCTTTTAAGAATGAAATTTTGGTACCTTCCATCGTTGGAAGGAATAAACCCACTATAGCATATGATTAAGTATATGTCACATGCTTACCATGCTAAGTGATGTATCGATAGAGATCCTCCTTGCTTCTAAATCTTGAGATCATTTATTAAGCTTCAACCCTCTTCATTGCAGTACTTATAGATTCCATCCTTGTTCCTTCTCTTGTTATTGAATTTCAAATTTTAATATATAGAGTTCTGGATCCTAGTGTTAAAAATCTTAGTATTAAATATGGGAATCTTATAGGAGGTCAACCTGATAAGGATACGTGGAGAAAGCTGGCAGAAGCTGTAACAAACTTCAGAGATGGAGCTCCATTTTTATCAATTTAGTTCCATTAAATTAGTACTAAATTTGTTTAAATTTGATTAGTACCGGTACTAAATTCGTTTAAATTTAGTTGGTACCAATTTAATAGTACCAATACTTAATTAGTACCTAGTTTTTAACTAATGAGGTTTTAATGGAAAAGTTCCAAAATGGTTCAAAACCTAATTGGTACCAGTACCAACCTGAATTTATTCTCAATTGGTACCAAAATTAAAAATATTAAGCATAAAATTAGAAAATTTATAGTTATAAACTAAGTATAAATATGATGTCTAACACCGAAGAATCAACCATTGTTGTTGCAGTAGCAGCTCCTATACAAAGTTAGTATAGCCAGTGAGGTTTTTACTTATTAATAATAGAAATTTAAATTTGAATTTAAACATGGCTGCTAACTTTAATCATAAGGCAGTTTCTCTTGGAACAGGTTAATCATTGCTCAACTTTGGCTCCTCCAAGAAACCACAAGTAATTTATATTGAAAAGGAGGTAGAGCTAAGAGCTCTAGAGTTTGAAGCTGAGGTCTTTAAAATTTAAGTTTAA
>ARYC01004159.1:0-29937 GCA_000711775.1 Oxytricha trifallax
TATCACTTGAGGTCTCTGTTATTAAAATAGAAATTAATAATAGAAAATAAATGGCAAATAAGTGTGTGGGAGACAGAGAGGTTGAGAAAGGTATTAATGATATTCCTATACAAACTGAAGAAATAGAAGGATACTTTTGTGAGCTGTGTGAGAGATTTCGCTCATAAATCTAGCTGGTATAGACATATGAAGGAGCATAGAGAAGCCAAGCCTACTGTATACTTAAAGCACGACAAATTCGATGGGAAGTATGATTGCTTTGAGTGCCATAAGTAGTACTCTCATACAAGAGACTTGAAGAAACATCTTTTAAGAGCTCACAAAAAAGACATAGAAATTGAAAAGCATGAAGTTGAGTTGAAGCTTCTCAACAAAAGAAAATCGAGGGAATATTCTTAAGCGGTAGTGCCTGAATAAGCTAGTGAGTAAAAGTACGTAAAGAAGGCACGTAACCAACTAACCTCTGAAATCACAAAAATCATGATCAAAATTCAATACAAGAAAATACCAGCTCTTGCGTAGATAGATTTAGATACTTCTCTTTAAAGTTATCTTATTCTAGAGGACTCCTTTGATAAGAAGTTTATCAATGATCATCAATACGCATACAAAGTGTATCCCTTCAACTATCTCTTAAGTGATGATAAATATTAGATGGAGTTACAAATGAGTATCAAGTACTCACTCAAGCAAAGTTTAAAGAGTGTAGTTACTTAATCAAGCTAGATGCTGTTCTCCTTGCCAAGGATCATGCTGCTTTCAGACTACCACTCTATGAAATGACTCTAAGAGATTTCATAACAGATCAAAGGAATCATAAGTAACTTGGATAAATAGCAACTCAGACCATACAAGTCATTAAAGAGCTTCACAAGTTAGGGTTTGTTCACAGAGATTTAAAGCCAGAAAATATTATGATAAACTTTTCTACAATAAGAGTAGCAATAATCGATTTCAACAGAGCCTAAAGAGTGGAAGTCTCAAGGCTTGGAACTGTAATGGGATCTCAAGGCTATTATCCAAAAGAGAAGACTGGAGAGATGGTGACTTTTAGTGGGATGTGTGGGCTTTAGCAGTAATAATAATAGAGTGCGAAATACCTCGCAACGATTACTACTCTACAAGGTGTGAGAAAGATGCTAAGTAAAGAATCAAGTAGTTTATAGACAAAACCAGAGTATCTCAATCAATAAAACAAATGGCAGAATCAATAATAATTAAACCAAACTCAAGATAAGACATATCAATAAAGCATATAGAGTTGTGGTTAAGTAAGATAAACTTCAGATCTCTTCCACATGATCTAAAAGTGTATTTTGAGTGATTAAATTAAATACATATACTATAAATTTCACATTAAAACCTATTAATAACCCCAACCCCTAACAAATTCCCTACAAATCAAAGCACTTATAAACCTCATTAAGGGGTTTTGGGGTTTTGATTGTAGCTGAGTGCAATATAACAGTTCCTTTTAGATATGTATTTTAATTACTTACATTAACTTATTTTAATATAAAATAAGACATAATTGATTAGAATAGTGGCACATATGAATAGTTTGAATTATTTATTACCTTCTAACAGTCAATAAACATGCAAATCAATCAAGTTATAAAATATGTATAGTTTTTTCTAAGAAAATTTTAACACAAATTATGATATTAAGCAAATTAAATAATTAATCTAATATAAAGGAACATTCTTTCAGAACATGTTAATATTTGATTATACATATAGATTTAGTAATCTTACCTGAATAAAACACTTAACCATCAAATTTTATTAAAGTAAAAGCAGTTTTCACTCACGATGGGAGACTCACTTGATTCACATTAATAAATCTATTGTTTCTCCAAACAATAATGAGTATAATAATCTACTTTACAAGTTACGTTTACTTTTTATATTATTATATAAACTTTTTTACAAATATTAATACCATAAAATATGAATAAATACTAACTCTTAGATTCACATCAAAATGTTATAATTTCAAGGCTTAGAAATTAGATAAAATAGAAGGAAGCAATTGCCTGGCTACCAACGGTTTCTTGTAGCATTATTAAGAGTATTAGATACGATGTGATCATAGTTTACCACTAGATATTCAAGGAAGGATTCAACAAACAATAATGTCTTCTATAATAATTATTAAAAAAAGGGAACAAGACAAATTTATCTAAAATGTAAAAACTTAATTATATTTGAGATTGCAAAGTATTTATTATTAAGGATAATAGATTAAATTAAGGAAATTTATAAAAACATAATAAATAATGAATGTTTAGTGTATAAAATTAATAATTAAGCCAAAATAAAAAAACTGAAACATAAATTTACAAAAATAGTTTATAGACCAGGAAATCTTAGGACTGTAATCAATCTCAACTATTCTTCCTTGATATGAAAGAGTATATTGCATGAATTTTCAAAGTTTAAAACCGAACATAACTTAATAAATCCTCTATAAAAACTCTTAATCCAAATAAAATTAAAATAGTTGAACTTAAATTTAATTTAACTTCCCTTAAATAAAATGATAAAATTAATCATATGTTAATAAGCTTTTTAGAAGAAATGAATTTAAGCAAATCTTTATCGTAAGATACCTACCTTATCTTGTTGACTTTTTCTTGTTGATTGATTCATTTCCAATTGTAGCCATTTTTCCCTCAATTTTTTATCTGCTAAATAATTACAGGTATTTGCCATTATAGCATAGCTCTTCTATAATCTTGTAGATTTTCTTGATCCCATTAGAAACTATTTTTTTCTATAATTTTTGGTGTTTTTTTAGATTTTATATTTTATCTCTCAATATTAATTTCATTTATTATTTTTTATCCACGTTATTATTTCATTTCTCATAGCAAATTCTGTTTTAACTTTAAAAGTTTTATTTCAAATTTTTATTGGTAACTCATAGAAAAAATTACCATCTTGTAAAAATTTGTGCGTCGGTATATTGACCATGAACTGTAAATCTTACTGTATTTCATACTTGAGATCCATTATAGTATTATTCCAAGGAACATAGGCTTCTATGACATCAATAAATTTCAAATTAGACCCTTTTACAGCATGATACGAGGGTGGTGACTATTTGACCACTTAACTGGAGAGTTGAGGGTTGTTGTTGTCGCTGCTTGATTTCAGCGTCACACGACGAATAGACACTTAAATCATCCTTTATTGAGTGATGGTACGACATCCTCATAATCACAATGCAATGACGGTGACTTATAAGGATGAAGTAATTAAGGTTCATATTTTGAATATTTATATCAATAAATATTTACAATATTTTTTTCATTATTGTATTATTCTGGTTATTATTCTTAAATTTGTTAGTAGTCTTCTTTAAATTCAAAATTTCTCATTATTATTGCTATTTATTTACTTCTATTTACCTTTTATAGTCTTTTTTTTATTTAAAAATAGCATATTTAGCATTTTTATAATGGTTAATTTCTTATTATTTTTATTAAATTCTAATGAAATTTTTATTAATTTGGATTTTTCTAAGAATTATATAATAGGACTCTAAACAAAATAATTTAAAATTAAATCTTAACACAAATAGTCATGTTTTTTCTATCCTCATATTATATAGAGTATTTCTTCTATTATTTAAATAAAAATGTTGATGGAATTTCTTCAAATATATATTTTTTTAAGTTGTTATTTTGGATAAGGTAAATTATATTTTGCAAAACAAACCCTAACTTATTCTTTTTATATTTTATTAAATATTTATTTATTCTTCGAACTTACTTTAACTTCGGCTGAAAATCTAAATAAAATTGACTTTACATTATATTCGTACATTATAAAATATTAATATTTATTTTGTAAATTGATAAGTTTTTTTTTTTATTTTTAGAGAGCAGCTAAATCATACAACTTTATAGTAATAAATAAAAACTAAATATGAAAAATTGGCAATTTATGCAGAATAATAAGACTAAATTTGATAAATCAGTAAGTTCAGTAATCAAAGGAGTATCTTATCATATCACCCGAAATAACAATTTTAGTTAAACAAATTCATCAATCTTTATCAAATGAGATAACACACATAATCATCATGCTCTATCATATTACAAGTTTTCAAAATTAAATAATTATAGGTATTTAATATCTCTATATTTGTAAATTTATTTGATTTTTGCTTTTGATAATTGATTGAGAGTAAATAAAACTATTTACTATTACTAATGATGACGTCCTTGTGAAAAAGCTACAGTACTTTTTGCTTGATATTTTGGTCAAACTACCATTTTATACTTTATATTTATATTAATTTACCATTAAGATATCGTATATTAGATTTTAGTTTAATCACAACTATAGTAACTCTTTTTCCTTCCTTCAAATAGATTAAAGCAACTTTACCCTTGGAATCTCGTCAAAACATTTGCTTAGACATAATAAATTTGGGAAAAATTGAAGTTGTACATAACTTATAAACCATTCTATTAAACACAAAAATAAAAGAAAATCAATATTCTCGATGCTCTTTGACAAAACTTAAATTTAAATCGAAATAGTATGCTGTTCGTTGCACTTGATCAAAGACTTCTAATTTATTTAAACTTGCAGGTAAAATAATATTGGGAAATAAAATATATTTTTTTATTTAAGAGTAAAGTTTAGTCTAGCTATTTTATTTCAAGCGTTAGTAAAAACATCTCATATAGAGCAAACAATATTTTCGATTCAATAATTTCAAAACATTGAGGAATAATAATAATATTATAACAAAAATTATATTAAGAGTTAATAGCAAGCATTAATATTAATATAGACCTTAACTGAATAATGCAGTTTTTAATAAAAAATATAATAAAATCTTGCGATTTTATTCAAATGAACAAGGATCTTAGCCTAATAAATAGGCATAATAAAGCCTATGTCTAAATCTCAATTTAGAGTGTCCCAAATAAATTAATCTTTACAATTTCCTTCCTGATGTTGTTTTAATTAATTATTAATTTACCACATGAATTGTTTTCGTAAGTATTTTCTATTGTTAATTTTTTTGTTTTAACATATATTCAATAATACTTAGAAATAGAAAATTGATTTATAATGATAAATTGAAAATGAATATTGAGTGAAATCATTGAGATTATATAAGTAAAGCACACTATATTCTTTGTAATTTAGCTTCCCTTATTTAATCTATTTAGTTGTGAGTAGAATTTGCAAGAATTACTACTAATTCTAATTTAATTAATATTAATTAGAAGGTAATTTAAATAACTCAGCGTTAATTTTCATATGCAAGGATGCTATTGTGATTTTAGACTCGTGAGTATTTCAATAATTAATACTCTTTAAGATTTATAGCATCTAAAAATATGAGTACTCAAATATAATCATTTTGGAAAACCAAAACATTTTATTTCAAAATTAAGTAATAAAAATACAGCCGGTATTTGGCATTATTTATAATAGTACTCTAAAGGTTTTAACTCTCCGTTTTTTAAAGTCATACTTGTTTTTGTGTATTATGTTTCCATATTTTTTCATTTTTATATATTATTACCTAATACTATGAATTTAATCTAAAAAATATTTAGTTAGAATTTAAATAATATAATCATTTACCATTGTATAGTTTTTATGAATAATAATTCGATCTTAAAAAACTTGAACCTCTGCCTCCGTTTCTGCTTCCCGGTTCTCACTCCTGGTTCTTGACCATGCCTCCTTCACTTTATGTTTAAATTTTTCACTAATTTATAGAATTTCATTTCATACTTAAAATTAAATTGTAAAAGCAGTATTTTATTTATAAATACTATCAATTCCACAATATTGTAGAAATACATTTAAAGTTGGAAAATTAATTATAATTAAATTAATAATAAATCAAAATCGTGGCAGTTATAGTTGGCCAATTTAAACGATCTAGGGCTCATTCGATAGAGAATTCAAAATTAGCTGGACTTTACTATTGGCGGTACTATTTTATCGCATCGATGGAGTGAGATAACTTCACTTTAATGTGAGGGTATAATTTAATGAATTTAAAGGAGATTAATTAAAGTGAAATTATCTCGCTCCCTCGATGAGATAAAATAGTACCGCCAATAGTAAAGTCCAGCTATTTTTGAATTCTCTATCGAATGAGCCCTAGATCGTTTAAATTGGCCAACTATAACTGCCACGATTTTGATTTATTATTAATTTAATTATAATTAATTTTCCAACTTTAAATGTATTTCTACAATAATAGGGTTTTAAAGAAATTATAGCATGAATTAATTATATTCAGCTATGTAATTGGCAATATTGATATTCAAAAATTATGACAGTAAGTAAAGAAACTTACAAATTTGAATATTGACGGTAACTTTGATTATGTTTATTAATTACACTTTTAATTTCTTTTTAAATTTAATTGTCAGTAGATTGGTTATGTAATGACTGCTTCGCTGCTTTTTTTTTGTTGAGATTCATAATTAAGTCATCATAAAATTAAAGTTCAATATTAAATTGAGCAAAATATAAAAATAAGAATAATACTTCATAAAACATTGTGTATAAGAGCATGGATCAAAAAGTAAATTAAATAAAAAGAAAGATTAAAAAAATTCAAAATTAGACAAGATTTATATTTTTAATCAAGAAAATATGTCTATTATAATTATTAATACAACAGCTGTTTAACTGAATTGATATATCACAATAAAAAAAAATTGAAATATATTGTATTTAAATAGTATTTATTTTTTTTAAGTTATTGAACATCATTTTTACAATTATATTTATACATATTATACTTGTATTCTTATCTAAAAAATGCAGTTTTCACCATAGTCATTTATTATTAAATAAACTTCATTTAGTTAGCATGGTACTGTTGTATTGTCGAAATTTGACTTATTTTTATGTTACTATATCATCTATATTTTATTTACTAAAGCCTTAAAGCGTATTTATGATATTATAATGTTATAATTCACAATTAAATGATCGTTTACTAACTAACTGTCAAATTTAAGTAGTTTTTCTCTATACTATTTAGCAATTACAAGGTATCCAATAAAAACTAACAGTAAAGGTGATTTGGTTAAATAAATAAAATACAATAATAAATTTAAATGATATAAGGTAGAGATATCGATATTTGAATTTATCATTCAAAACCCAAACAACCTCAGTAGTTTGATTGATATTTTGATTGAAAAAAGTAGACTATTTAGGCATGCTTTTTTAGGGTTTTTATAGAGTTAATGTAGGGGGTTAGGGTTTATTGTAATTAATTTTAGAGTTTATAGGCAAGATTGTGGGTTAATTAATGACATTGACTTTATAGATCTGTTGTTTAAGTAACGTTATAGGTGTAGTGATTATAGTGAATAACTCAAACCTATTTTAAATTACATTTCTATGGCAAGCTGTTTCAAAATTCTCTTGCTAATGTAAGGTTTCACTGCCTGTTATTTTTTAATCTGAAAAGCTAGCAGATTATTTCTAAACCTAAGAGGCCTTAAAAGTTTTAGCAGAATCATATTGATTATCTTATTAATGATAAGACTCTTAAATATTAAGCACATTTCTTTCTGCCTTAGAGAGCTATGATGTTTCATCGCCAATTTCCGAGCTTCACATCTCTGCTTAATCAATAGCTAACATATATAAAAGAATAGAATATCTTACAAGATAGTCAATCACATTAAGAGAGTGATTGACTTAAATGTTCAATTTAATAAGACTAATTTAAATTAATATATAATTAAATTGAAAGGGCTTAAGAGTATAATATAAAGTTCATGAACGGGGATGAATAGCAGTATTCACGTTTAATGATTTTAATTAAAGGTCTTGGTATAAGATGAACAGCAATATAGAAATTTATAATTCAAAAGTTAAGGTTAAAACTAATGGAATAAATGAAGATAATGGGCTTGACGAATGTTACACCCACTCCCTATAAGGACTGAATAATAAATTAATTTTCTGCAATAATTCGGATAAAAGAATGTTGATTAAGAATCATTCTGTTTGTAGATAGCTTATCAGTTTATAAAACTAAAGACTCAAGGTAAAATATGAAACAATACACATTACACTTGATATTTTATGTTCCCTACTGTCCTAAATCCAATGGAATTGAATTATATTAGGATTATTGAAAGGTCACTACAAGAAACTTATGCTCTACCACTTGCTGCATGATTTGAAGATAAATGCAGTTGATTTTATAGAGAGTGCTGCTAATAGAGACAACGATAATAAGCTAAAGTGTGTGCTAGATAAGGGAGAATTTGAGTTTATAAATGAGTTTTAGATTTAAACGAATGAATAAGTTCACATGTTAAATTAGCCCGCAAAACGATTCGGCCACTTTTTTTCCTCCTCATTTGGAGTAATTATCAAAATTTATTATAATAAGTGAAATGTAGAATACATATTATTCATTAATCATTATGAAATAAATACTCAAAACATTAAGAATATAATGATCTAGAATAATGATTAACTTTAAAATCAAATAATTTTTATATAAAATATTCAAGTTTATAAGCACTTAAATTACATTATCATGTTCATTTTGTTATTGTTTAATGATCAATTGTTATATTTATACCATAACTAAAGTTAAGATTAGTTAAGTTAAAAATGAATAGTACTGTGTGAAGTAAAATTTGTTACAAAAATGAATATATTTACAGATATTTTTGTTCTATATATATTTCTGATAATGAATCATGACTTATTGAAAATATATATAGTTAAGATGTTTGGATTAATTATTACTATTATTAATGTAATGATAATCAGAATTATTAAAAATGTACTGACGTTTTTTAAATACTCCGACTAATATTTTATTAAAATCTCCATCAAATATATATAATTGAACATTTTTTAATTAAATAATGAAATGTATATAAATGTATAAATTAAAATAATGTTCAATTAAAGTGGGGCAAAAGTAGAAAAAATTTGTTACTTTTGCCCCACTTTTACCAACTAATTAGCATTATAGATATGTTATCTATAATTGATGATTAATATTATAAAGTTTAAATGAATATAATAGTATATTTTTGTATTTTTACAATTTGAATATTCAAAAATTTTTTGATAAATGGCCCCCTGGAGGAGCCAATAAAATTTCTTCTCAAAATTTTTAAATAATCTAAAAACCACGAAAACATTGAATTTACTTATTATAGTTCAGCAAATTAATCTTTAAGACTCTTTACTGATATTTTAAAGAAGTATAATCAACTATATTATGGTATTTACTCTTATTAACAAGTAATAAAAAAACTTTTACTTATATATTAATAGTTTTGCATTATAATTTTTTTTCTAATATTTGTGAATATATCAATAATTACTCTAATTCCTTGCATGCTCAACTGTAAAAAATAATTTTCTAGGTTGCTAAAATGTCATTTAGAAAAGCTTGATTATCCTTAAAAATCTTACAGTTGAGCATGCAGGGAATTAGAGTAATTATTGATATATTCACAAATATTAGAAAAAATTATAATGCAAAACTATAAATTTATAAGTAAGAGTTAAGAGTTTTTTTATTACTTGTTAATAAGAGTAAATACCATAATATAGTTGATTATACTTCTTTAAAATATCAGTAAAGAGTCTTAAAGATCAATTTGTTGAACTATAATGAGTAAATTTAATATTTTCGTGGTTTTTAGATTATTTAAAAAAATTTGAGAGGAAATTTTATTGGCTCCTCCAGGGGATTAGTACTTCTCTTTTGGCTTGCTTAGACCTGTGTTTATTCTTTTACGGCAAGCTCTTATGTCTCATATTTTTTTTTATAAATCTATGTTGAGCCTCTTTCACAGTTGATGCTTTACTAAAGTCCTTCTCACTTTCCTTAATTTGCTGAGCTGTTTCATCAAGCATATAGCGACTCCAAGTTTTTATAGAAAGTTAGGAGTCTAAACTTACTTGAGATTAATGGATCCTTCTGTATTTCCCACAGCCAGGTATCTATAATTTTTTCCCCTGCTTCTCTTTTTCTTAAGGAGAGTGCTGTAGCTGTTTATTGTTAACTTCTTACTTCATTTCTGTACTCTGGTTTAATATTCCAAGAACCTCATAGAAAAAGCTTTTTCCTAGTAACTTTAAAGGAAGATAAATAGCAAAATCTTGATCACTCATAGCATCATCATAGAGATTTGATACTGGTGTTTCAGAGAAGCTAATTATCTCTATCTTCTTTATTTAAATTGTCCTAAAACTTTTATGGCGCTTAGCGATGCTTTTTAAAAAAGAGATTTTTGTTTCTTCTTAAATTGTCAAGGATAATCCAACTATGTTTATTTAGATAGTTATAGGTAAAACCTACCTTACTATACCAAAAACTTAATGGTCTTCTTTTCTCTGAATTTTTCTATAAAAATTAAAGATTAAATTATCTTCATTGCATCATTCATAGATTCAATCTTGCTGCCAGTTCCTATAATTGTTTATCAATTTTAAGATTATGGATATTCATTCTGAACTTACTAAAATTTCACCTTTAGGTTAACTTTAATCATATATATATATGAGTAGGAAAATATTCTCAAAGTTTCTGAGTTTGACGTCCATATTTGTCACACTTTCTTCATTGAATTGCTTCTAATAAAATTAATTTAATTAGATAGTGCTCCTAATTTATTTAAAACTAAAAATGATTATAAATTTGATCTCAAAACCATATCAGGTGGGAAATAATAAAATTGAATTTTAAAACTTACCTTCCTCACTTTTTTACGAGAAAAATATAGGAGATCCACCTAACTTCACAAAACACACCTAGGTGCATTTTAATAAATAATATGGATGAATTAGCATATATGTTATCTCTGAAGTTAAAAAACATAAAACTAATGTCTTCCACGCTTATCTCATTAAACCTTACTAAATCTTTTAAAAATGCTCTAAAGGTATAATTTTTTATTACCTGTTTAATCAATAATAATATTGATGTAACTTACTTAGAAAAGCAGCGTTTCTCGTATAAAGCCAGCAAAGCTTTCTTTCATGTATCAAAAGAAAATTGAGATTGCATTGCCTCTTCCTAAGTCGAACCTGAAATTCCTTAACCTAGGTCTAAGATTTTGAATAGCAATGAAATGCCTAAAATTTAATGCAAAGTACTAATACAAATGGTTCAACAGAAGGAAGCAGAAAAATAAATTAAAGCAATACATTTATGTGAAGAGTGTGAAAAATATAAACTATACTCTCAAGTCTCAAATTTTTGTGCACCCCTCAAACAAGCCAAGGTTCTATCTTAATTATGAAAAAATAGAAAATAAAAATATATCTTTGTCCTTACTGAAATAAGCAATTTAATCATTCAAGGATTTATATATTCACCTAGAAAACATCATGGTAAATAATTTTAGGTCCTAAATACTGAGACTACGATGTCTTCCTATGAAAGACAAACCAAGAGAGCCCTTAAATTACTGAGCAACTAATTAAAGCAGTGTGAAATCTCTCTTTTTCTAAGATAATGAAAATCACAGTGAAGATAATAACACTAAAGCCTCCAATATTAAATGTAATTGATATTAAAAATGTAAAGAAAGCCATTTTATCCGTGAAGCCAAGTTTTAGAAAAAGCTCATAACTGATATGCAATCCTCTTACAAGATTTATTCATTAAACTACTTTAGGTTAAATGACAAGTTTTATTAGGAATATTTCAATGAGTACAAATCTCTAGCTAAAGCTAGGGATAGACAGTGCAGATTTATCATAAAGCTCGATGCAATAATACTTGATTAAGATCATGGAACTTTAAGACTCCTTCAGACACTAAATGAAATTAAGAGACTATATTTAAGATTAAAGTTTTTAAAAATAGTCAAAAATCATTTTACAAATTAATGGTAAGGCTTAGAAGAGCTCATACTTTAGTATATTTACACAGATAATTAAAAAATGAAAACATTATGCTTGTTTTACACCTATAAGAGTAGTAATAATCGATTTTAATAGATTATAGAGAGTTGAAGCTTCTCGATTTGAGATAATGACCCCCTGGGAGGCCGCTAAAAATATTTTTCTCAATTTCATTAAATGCTCTAAAAATGAATAAAACATCAAAGTAATGTTATAAAGTATTATATAGGACTATCTGATATTTCCAATAACTCTACTGATACCTATATCTAAGTAGCATTTCACATTAAATCATAAAATAAAATATAATTTTGGATATGTATAGCTAAATTCTAACTATTTTTTTTTAATAATATAATTTTAGTTCCTCTAATTTAAATACCCAAGTTGTGATTTGCTGTTATTATAAATTATAATAAAATATTTTAGAAATTATGATTTTTTTGAATTAATTTAAAGCTCATCATGCTATTCTAACAGCAAATCACAACTTTGGTATTTAAATTAGAGGAATTAAAATTATATTATTAAAAAAAATAGTTAGAATTTAGCTTACATATCCAAAATTATATTTTATTTTATGATTTAATGTGAAATGCTACTTAGATATAGGTATCAGTAGAGTCATTGGAAATATCAGATAGTCCTATATAATACTTTATAACATTACTTTGATGTTTTATTCATTTTTAGAGCATTTAATGAAATTGAGAAAAATATTTTTAGCGGCCTCCCAGGGGGTCATTACCCTCGGCTTGGCAACTTACAAGGTGCACATGGATGCTCACTAGAGAGGGAGGACTGGAGAGATGATGATAAAAAGTGAGATATCTGAGCTTTAATAGCAATAATAATTGAATGCGATATGACAAAATATTACTACAACCGCTGAAAAAGAGAGAAAGAATCAAAATAGAAAATACAGCAAAATCTAGATAAGAATAAGATTATTGGCATATTAGAGATATAACTGAACATATATTATTGAGACCTATCCGCAGAGCAGAACAAAAAATTGATAAAATAATAAGATGGTATGGAGATATTAAATTTGGAAAAGTTGCCTATAAATTCATGGTAATGCTTGAGTGGATAGTCAAAATTAAGCACTTCTAGTAGACTATATTTTGCCCTAATCCACTGCATAAACCATATATAACCCTAATAAAGTTTACATAAATAATCTCTACTTTTATCAATAAAAAATTAAATCAAACTATTGAAGTGGTTGGTGTCTTAAATAATTTTCATATCAATTAACATTATTAAAGATCAACATACAGTCTCTAATTTAAATTAAGTTTAAGTAGTTGCTTTTATGACTTTAATTAACTAGAAAAACATTGAAATATTTACTTTTATTTTTTTGCATTTTCCGACTCATTTCTATTTTAGGTCATCTCATGTTTTTCAATTTTAAATTTAAACTACTGTAACTTTTTCTAGAATGTTTTTTTTTCACAAAAATTATCGATATCATGAGGGTATCTTTTTTGAGCTATTTTTAGGATTTCTTTCTAAAATTTAATTAAATAAATTTTTTACAGTAATAAACATCAATAGTAACAACAATAGTAAAGCAGTAAAATTAGCAATGAAAGAACAATGATTACTGAGCTTTTAAATTATAGAGAATTTCAAATAATAAATTCAACACCTTAAGACCCCTTAATGATGTTTTCAAGTGCTTTAATTTGTAGGGTATATTGGGGTTATATTTTGGTTACTAAAAAATGCAGGTCTTTGTTTTTTTTTTTATTTAATGTATATTTAATAATTATTAGTTAAATTAAACATATTTTTTTAACTTGACTTTGCGGTATCATTTAAATCTGACTGTCTTTAGTGGCTCAAGCATGTCGTCTTATGATTTTCTAGGATAGTGAAATCTCTTACTATTATCATTTCGACTAAATTTTTAATTTCTTCGCTTACATCTTCCAACTTTATATGTTTCTAAGATTAGCTAATTGATTTTTTTCTTTATTTGTGTAAATTTAGGTCGCACTTTCCATATCGCTCTCTAATATAATAGCAGCAACTGTCCATATTTCCACTAAACTTTACCATTAGTTCTCCTTTATCTGATTGGAAAGTATCCTGAAGAAACAAGAATTTTAGCTAAGAGTATATTTCTTATCGTAAAGCATCATTAAAATAAAATACAACTACTTCAAAAGTGCAAAGGTTAAATATAGCATTTCAAGCTTAAAATCTCAATGAACACATCCAATTTCATGCAACTCTTTGACGCCATTTATCATATCTTATGGAACTTTATTCAAATCATTTGGGTATCTGTTATGATATAAATAGTCTCTAAGAGTCATTTCAAATTTCTTTAGTCATAGTGCGATGAAACCAAAGCCTAAAATAACACCATCCAACTTTAGCAAGTCCTTGTAATCTCTTCTTAATGCCTGTCAAATGACCATATATTCAGTAGTGTATTAATTTTGGTAGTGCTCATTCTTAATTAGATAGATGAAAGGGTAAACCTTATTAGAAAACTCATCAACCCCTGTGAACTTCAATTTGTTGAGTATATATTCAAATAATTTTAAATGCTACTGCTAAGATCAATTTAATTCAATCAAAACCCCAAAACCCTTAATGAGGTTTATAAGTGCTTTGATTGATGAGGGTAATGTTGGGGATTATGGTTTATTTTACATTTGAAGCATCAATTTCACTCTAGTAATGTAAATATGAAAGTTTTATTCAATCAATTATTTTATGCTCTACTTATTTGTTTCCATATTTATGTATAAGTTATAGCATTTTTATTTGAAAAAGATTAGTTTTGTATACATTTTTTTTAACTTTAAATATTTTTCATGAGTTATCACTTTAATGGATGGTGTTTATGATGTTAGATGATTACATCATTTCAGAAATTCGGCATTTTTGCATAAATATTTTCGAAATTTCCATTATATAATCTTTTCTAATTTAATAAAATATTTTCATTTCCTTTTGCTTTCTTACTTTATTTACATATTTAAGTCCAGTATAAAAGATTTTTGTTAGTTGAATATTGTTTAAGTGGAAAATATGCATAAAATGAGTAATTTTAAGGCATCTTAGTGATAAATTATGAACATGTTTTAGTTGTAGAATTATTATATATGGAAATCAAACTTTAAATTTAGTATTTCTTATTTGACTTAAATTTTCGACACCTATTAAATATGGTCATCTTATAGAAGGTCAATCATGTAGAGATATGTGGAGAAAGTTTGCAGAATGTGTAACAATTTTCAGAGATGGATTTCCATTTTAACCTATTAAATTCCATTAAATTAGTACTAAATTTGTTTAAATTTAATTAGTACCGGTACTAAAATAGTTAAATTTTAATTGGTACCAAATTAATAGTACCAAAACTTAATTAGTACCTAGTTTTAAACTAATCAGATTTTAATGGAAAAGTTCCATTTTGGTTTAAAACATAATTAGAACCATGTACTAAATAATTAAAACTATATTGGTACCAAAACATTTTGAAAAATGGAGTACCTTAGAATTAAGAAATGATGTTTTCATAAAAGTTAACTATTTTAATTATCAAAGTAAAGCAAGCAAATAATTTTATATCATAAAAATTTTCAAAGTGGAATAATTTTTAGATAACATTTACATAGATGTAGTAATGATAAAAATTAAAAGATAACGAGTCTCAACCATGAAAATAAAAAATGATATTGAATCTAACAACAAAAATGAAATCAATCAAAAAGAAACCCTAATCCCCAACATTACCCTCATCAATCAAAGCACTTATAAACCTCATTAAGGGGTTTTGGGGTTTTGAATGCATAAAAACAATTTGATATTAATATAAAGATGGAAAAATATTGCTCTCTATTGGATACATGATAAAAAGGTATTGCCTACTGGTTAATTAATTGTGTCAAATAGTTTCTGCCTCTTAAGCTTTTCCTGTTATTCTCTTTAAGACTCAAGAGTTTATTATTTTCGTTTAGCTTGTTCTAGTTTTATAGTCTCTTAATCTTAAATCAAGAACTTACTAGCTGATTTTTTTGCATATGCCTTCTAATTTTAGCTTAGAGAGTATATGACTTCATACACTAATACCATCTATCTGTCTTATCGTGCTAGAAATACATTTTAGCCCTTCCAGAATGCATCTCTGTTATGTGTATCTTCAAGCTTTGTTAATTTGAGAAAAATTCACCAGTCTTGACGTTAAAAGGTTTTATTTTTCAACCGGTAGCTGTTATTTTCCTTTCTACAAAATTAATTTAAGTTAAAACACCTATTTCTGCGCTCTACTTCTGGTTTAATATTTCTATGATAAACTATTTGCTTCTAATTCAAGATCTCTTAGCTTTATATCCCAGTTAACATAAATAATTTTAGGCTTTTTAGTTCAGCCAAAAATTGGTATTTTATCTTATTCCATGAGAAACTGATTACCAATTTAAGTTAGCCGCTATGTTTAAATTGAATATTAAATTTGTATTAAAAAGCTCTAAAACCTTACAAATTATTGTGCTGCAATGTATAGTCGCTTTTATACAAACAATAATTATTAATTTTTAGGTGTTATATATCATTTTTATATTTAATTTATAACCATAATTTAAATAATTTCTAGCTTAATATTTTTAATATTGGTACCAACTGAGAATAAATTTAGGTTGGTACTGGTACCAATTAGGTTTTGAACCATTTTGGAAATTTTCCATAAAAAACTCATTAGTTCAAAACTAGGTACTAATTAAGTTTTGGTACTATTAAATTGGCATTAATTAAAATCTAACAAATTTAGTACATGTACTAATTTAATGGAATTTAATTGGTTAAAATGGAAATAAATTCCGAAGTTTGTTACAGCTTCTGCCAACTTTCTCCACGTATTTTTGCAGGGTTGACCACCTATAAGATGCCCTTACAATAGTAAGATTTTACACAATAGAATCGAGAAGTCTATAAATTATAATTTGAATTAATTAATAGGACTAGGAACAAAGATGGAATCACTCAATGATCAAATGAAAAGAGTTGAGGCCTAAGATATGACTTCAAGATTTATAAGTAAAGAAGATCTCTATTGATACCTAACTTTCATGGTAAGAAAAGTTTATTTCTATATAAAAACTACGCAGCTGGCTTATTACTACCAACAAGGAAGGAAGGTACCAAAATTTTATTCTTGAAAGCAATACTTTGTGAGGAGAAAAAACTTTTAAAATAAAGAGATAAATTAAATGAAATTCAAGAAACGTGATATTTCAGATACTAATCTTTATGAGTATGTCATGAAAGATGAGGAAGTGGTTGTTTAACATCTAACCAATAACTAACTTTCTAAAAAACTACAAAAGAGGAATTTCTCTAGTGTTATTGGCATAAAAAAGAGTAGTATTTCAGAGAAAAATCTTAGAATCATATGAAATAATACTCTATCTCTTCTAAAGAATAGAAAAAGCTAGGAATTCTTATTAGCTCAACTTGGCGAGAGAAAATACACTGCTTTTGTAGGCAAGCATTAAAAACATAGATCTGCGTAGTTTCAGGATTATTGTTGACCACAAAATGTTGAGATAGTTCTAATACATAATTAAGTTTAAACAATCGTGCCTGGCTTTTGGAAGTGACATTTTTAACAACAATAATAAAAGTAATCTAAAATCACCAGAATTATATATAATTAAACTATAATCTGTACCTTTGCCAGAGGTCGTGGTGTATCACTTCTCATAAAATTAGCATAAAAATGCTAGAAGAATGAAATATTGTCTCTTGGGTCTGTATTGTATGAAAAGACTAATCTAATGCCACCATTTACAGCTGATGATAGAAATGGGCTATATAGAATCCTCAAAGGTTTATACATAAAAAATCAAAAGTATTTTTCTTATAACTTGTGAAGTATAGCCTCAGCTCTTTTATTTTTGCATGTTGCATCGCATATGAATTGCTTTGGTCGAAATTTTAAGGAAATTATAAATAAACTAGCAATAATTGCTGGTGTGGCATCGTCATCTCAGCAGTGTAAAGCCCTTTTAAGCAAATATCTATTTATAAGCAGTGCTGTTAACTCTGTAAATAATTATAATTATAAACTATTTTACAATATAGGAGCTTTTACTTCGCAAGAGTTAACAAGTAATCATTGCAGTTAGATATTTAATCGAAAAATTCCCTCTCAACTTGAAGGATTCTACAAAAAACTCAGCTAAAGTTTCATAAATTTATATTTATCATCCAATCCTATCAGCCGAAATCAAAATAAATCAAATAAAAAGAATGGATGAATTTCCTACTCAAATATTAAAGACTTAAATAATTGGTTAACTTTAAAGTTTCTTAATGATTAAATGTGGGATGCCTTTAGCAAATGGGACAATAACAACTAAATTAACTAACATCTGTAGCAATTTTTACTGCCTTAATATTAATAGTAATTAGGCAGAGGTGTTCTAATCTTAGCAGTCGAAGCTCTTTTTAATTATTAATCAACTGCCTGAATGCAAGCCTTAAATACGTTGAAAATAAATATTAATGTTAGTTTAAAATAAACTCTGAAAATCATAATCAAATATTACCTCCCTCTTGATAAGTCTTAACCTTTCTAAAAACCATCATTATTATTTATATTGCGTTAATATCCATTATTTTGAATTTTATATTTAAGCAGCAATTAATAATATTTAAGAATAGAGAAATTAGGACTAGATATGCCGCTAAAATTAAATTAAATACTTTCTAAAATCAAAATCATAACAATGAATACTCACATTTTATTTGCTTTTAGTCAGTTTTGAAACAGAATAACCAGGTTAGGCAGTCCTATGGAAAAAAAGAGTAAAAGTCTAAACTATCTTATCCTGAATCTCTATTACAATACTCAGCCTCACAGAGTAGGGCCGATGGCAGGTAAGAGCTAGCCCCATAGTAAATTTATTATTTCTTAAGAAAAACATAACCAATAATCCAAAGTACCTGTAAATAAGAGAACGTAGCAGTCTTTTGATATACAGATAATTTTTTATAATCTAACTCCAATTTGTTATTAGGAAATTAATGTTAAGGCTCTTTTATCAACATGAGCAAAGAAGAGTAGTAGGCGGCTAGGTACCACCAATAAATCTAGTAATTATAAAATTAAATGTTCTGCGATAATTTAATGATTGAGGAAATCTAATATTCATAGAGATACATGTCATCTCTTTAAGTTGAGGAAGAGGCATAGCAGAAATCTATGAGGAAGATTCTTCTTAGATACAATATTTTAACATTAATGTGAAACGAATAAGAGAGGGAATTTTAATTCAAAAAATAACAATCAGCGTACATTATGACAGATAAGAAATGAATTATTGTATTTGGTTTAAATAAAACAGATAGAACTGAACTAAATCGTAAATTGTGTTCACAGAAGAAATATTGCTAAATGAACAATTCAATATTGATGTGTATTTTGTAAAAGGTCTAAACAAAGAAATAGAAAACATTGAATCACTCCTACAAGGTTTCTGCCAGCTTGAAGCTTGGAGTGGGCAGCAAATTTGGGACTTTTGGCTATATTAACTACATATTCAAAAATGACATGAACTTTAAGTAATATATGCAGAGCATAAGGATGCCTAATCTGTTCAATTAAAAAAAATACATCTAATTAATAAGTTTATAAATTATATTATTCTGGTAAATTATAGTTCATATCCATTTAAATTTTTGGTGATATCTAAGTTTATATAAATATAGACAAGAAACAATAGTATTAGATTTTAATGAGACGCTAGTCTGAGAACAAGAAGTAGAATATTAAAATACCTCAGATTCAAAGTTAAGAGTCTTACACATTGAAAAAAGAAGTAAATTGTAAGCATCAAAATTATATAAATTTGATGATTTTTTGTGTCTCTCTAGAAACACCAATTAAATTTAAATTTTATTATATGCATACTTAATATCCTTTAAAATCGAATTTTTATAAGTATATATACATATGTTAAGGAAAGATATTTGTTAATTTCTTAAATAAATTCATAATTCAAACTTGTAAATTAAAATATCATTAACAGATATATGTAAAGTGGGGACCAGGGATTAAAAGCTCTAATTAAGTTGAGAAAAATTTATAGTTAATTTAATTAATTGCAATGCCTGAACAATATGTTAAAAAAACCTAACAAAATTATTTAAATCCCCTATAAATTTGATCAAAAACCTTCCAAAAACCACTGCTAATTTTTTAAAAGAGTATAAGGTTTATTTGGGTATTGAAGTCCTGGGCTCACAGATGATGTCAGCAGCTCACACATCTTTTTTAGCATAACAGATGACGTTCTGGGCTCACAATTAGCGCTGTGGCTGACAGATGACGTTGCGAGTTCACTTTTTAACCATTAGCTCACAGGTGACGTCAGGAGATCACATATCGCCAAGGACTCACAGATGACGCTCTCATCTCACAATTGTAAATTAATATTGCATTTGTTTTATATTTTTTTGTAAATAATCAAATAATTTTAAATTTAGTAAAATTATCAACTTTAAACTAAATAAAAGAAAAAGTTTTCTGTTTATTTATTAATATAAACTTATTTAAATTAAAAATTATTATAAATCTAAATTTATATTTTAATGTTTTTTCATTATAATATTGTTTAATTGTGATATCTTCAAAATTAATGCATTAAGACCATTTCTATAATATCATTAATTATAGTAGATGTAAAGGTTAGCTTTCATTACATTTATTTAATTATTTATCACAATAAAATTATTTTTATAGAAATTATTTTACTAATTACCTTAAATATTAAATTTCATGTAGGTTAAATTATATCGTGACCAAAGAATTATACATTTTTTATTGTGATGTTTTTTCTATATTTTATAATTCACAATATATAATATTCATGAAAATGAATTGTAGGGTTTGGCAGTCATATGATTTTTTTATCATTAGCATTTTATAAATAATCAAATGTGGAATTAGTTTGATATTGTAGGAATATATTCGGTTTGGGAATATAATTCGAATTTTTAAAAATAAAAATATTACGGGAACCAATCTAAAGTAGTTCACAATTAAAGGGTAAATTTATCTGACTTTAGCAATTCTTTTTAGATTTTGAATTAACTTCTAAACCAAAATATTGGTCTTGCCACTCTTGAAAAGTATTAAATTCATGATAGCAATAAAAATCTCCTTCATTATTAATGCAATATCCAAAAAGTATATGTTGCTTAGATTTCGAGACATTTTCCAAAAATATAATTATTTATTTTAGTTTAAATTCATTTTCCAAAATCAAACCTATTAAACATTACAATTTGAATGAAATCACTGTTATAGATTATTCTTAATTTAATTTATACGAAATTTTAAAACATTCGTGACTTTTTTTTAAACTCCGTTTATTATTAACATAGTTAGTAAATCAATTAGGTATGTAATAAGTTTTATATTATTAAATAATAAGTAAAAAGATTTGCAATTACAGGCAAAAATAAATACCATAATTATAATTATACATTACTAAAAATTATTACACAATCTATTTTTTAAAAAAAATTTATATTTATGTAAGGAATCTCATTATAATTCTTGTGAGTCCGTGACGTCACTTGTGATCGTAATCGTAACGTCATCTGTTAAGCTAGAAAAGATGTGTGAGCTGCTGACGTCAATACCCGTTTATTTGAAGGATTTGCAGATTTTGACTTAGGGTAGATAACTTCAAGAGATATCTTTTTCGATAATAGAATGAACAACTATAGCAGTACCTTTAAAACAGCATACAATTAAGTCTTATTATGTTGAAGAAGATGACCACATACTACCACATTTAATCATGAATTTAATCAAGCAGAAAGATGTGAGGCCTCATATTTGAAGTGCTACCTCTTTTAAATAATTATTTGCAATAAAATATCAAAACATGACAATATAAACGATTTTGACAGAATAATAAAGTATATGAAGAAGGATCGAGAGAGCTATATGTCCTTAAAGGATAACTCTAATCAAGCCAGAAATTTTAATCATTAGATTAACCTAAAGACTAATGAAAGAAGAATAAAAAAAAGTAAGCAAGATTAGTATCCACAAGTTTAGATTGGTGTCGGTTTACATTGATAAAATTATGCTTTATTAGCATGTTGATTGCTAAAAATCTGTGATTAAATAATATGTTATAGAAAGCTACTCAAATTAACATATTATAATTGTAAAAGACAAGTAAAAATAAATTAAGCGAAAATATGCGAAACTTGTGAAGGTTGTGAATTTATAATTATAAATTTTGAAATTTTGTTATAAGTTTAAGTGTAGATTATTATAAGCTAATAAATATGATCATTTTTTTAAACAATGTAATAATTTGCTTTTTAAAATGTATTTAAATTAGTGAATTTATATGCACCCATTTAATTATGATTAATGTTTAAATAATTCAATAAATATTACCACCTACAACTATGCCTTTTAATCTTTCTTTTCAATTATAAAACTTTATAGTATATATGACTAATTTTTAAAACGTAATTCAATCTTAAGCTAATCCGTAGATTTAATATAGAAATCCATTTTAATCACAATGGAGGTTTTAGTAATTTTAATTTAACTTATTAGCTTAATAAATTTAATGTCAAATTTTTAAATATTAAATCATTCTACCTCTATAAGATTTGAAGACTGCTTCATCAACTTTCACAATCACAGCAGTTGAAAATCATCGTTCTATAGCTCTCTTTGAATACCATAGTTGTCATCATTCTTACATTTGTGTCAACATTCTGACAATTGTGATTGTTTTTACTGTTGTGATTATTTTCATAAATAGGGCTTTTTCTGTGATTAATCACAAAAAATCACAAGATTAGGAGATTGGAATTAAAATAATCACATTAAGAATTCTTACTCAACAATATAGAAATGTTGAAATAAAATTAAAGATAACAATACAAAATAGGTGTAAAAAGTTGAAACTTCTATATTGTTGAGTAAGAATTCTTAATGTGATTATTTTAATTCCAATCTCCTAATCTTGTGATTTTTTGTGATTAATCACAGAAAAAGCCCTATTTATGAAAATAATCACAACAGTAAAAACAATCACAATTGTCAGAATGTTGACACAAATGTAAGAATGATGACAACTATGGTATTCAAAGAGAGCTATAGAACGATGATTTTCAACTGCTGTGATTGTGAAAGTTGATGAAGCAGTCTTCAAATCTTATAGAGGTAGAATGATTTAATATTTAAAAATTTGACATTAAATTTATTAAGCTAATAAGTTAAATTAAAATTACTAAAACCTCCATTGTGATTAAAATGGATTTCTATATTAAATCTACGGAATATATTTTACCTTTCCTAGTCATAAATAACTTCCTTCACTTTACTCGAACGTCTTCAAATTTAGAAACTGACTTTCACTCCGACATCTTTAAAAAGAAAATACCCTTTTATATATATATATTACCAGAGCCACCATAGAGTAGTCTTTCTTACTGATATTGAAACTTATCACAAGATCTGGGTGTTTTATTGTCTTCTCCAATGTATCTGTTATCATTATAAATTCTTTAATGTTGAAGTTTTCTGTTGAGACATCAAGGTCGAATATTTATTCATCGAGTTTATCTGCATATATGTACTCACTCATCCTTCTATAATGTAAGATAAAATATACATGGATGAGTCTCATCGAGTTTATACTCAATAACAAAGCAGCTTTTTAAGTATATTAATGATAGATAAAATAAAAAAATGATGATTATAAGAATATTAATAACGATTAAATCAAACTCATTACAATAAATCAAAAATTAAATATAAAAACAGTTTCAATAACTACTATTCTCCTTCATATTTTTCTCCATTTCTTTTTATTTATGTCCCTTGACCAGTTCTTTTGTTCCATTGTGAATAGTCTTATCTCTTCACCACTCTTATCAATGTTAAAATAAAGTTTTGATATCTTTTATGTAACTTACATTTTGTGTGAATAAACAACATTTTCTGCGTCAACATCTATACAATTCCATTGTTTTTTAATGCTTTGATTTTAATTTATCAATTTTCTATTGTAATTTGTAATTCTTTGGTTTTTGGACTACACTGACTGCAGTCAAAACCCCAAAACCCCTTAATGAGGTTTATAAGTGCTTTGATTAGTAGGGTATAGTTGGGGTCTTATTGGGGTTAGTAGAGAAATTAGGCCAATTTGCAAAATGAGAAATAGAAATTAGCGATATTTAGGGTCTATTTATGATGAGAAGTATTTAGATTTACTGCTTAAGCTTAGGTATGGTACGAGTATTAATATAGACTAAGTCAAACCAGCACTAAATTATGCAGCTATTGCAAAGCTCTTACACAAGAGTGCCTCAACTGTTAGGTATCACTGCATGTTAGCTGTTTCGCACTTTAATTCTGGTACTTGAAAACATCCAGTAAGAAAATAAAAGTTCACTCAGACCCATATTGACTACCTCTGTGACTCTAAGACTTTAAAGTATTGGGCACACTTTCCTCTTGACTAGCGAGCTGTAATGTTTCATCGCAGGTTTCCTGACATGCGTATCTCTCCTTAGACTATAGCCAATATTTATAGAAGAAATGGTATTACTTTCAAGACTGTCAACAGAGTAAAGAGAGTGATTGATTTTACAGTGCCATTTTATAGTAATAATTTAAACTATATATATGATTAAATGCAGAGGGCTATTGATAATAATATTAAGTTCATTCACGCTGATGAAGCTGTGTTTACCTTCAACACCTTTATCAATAAGTCTTGGTATAAGAAATATGATCATATAGAAGTCTATGATTAGAAAGTAAAGGTAGTAACCCATCCCTTTTTAGCAGGTATTAGCGAAGACTTTGGTTTAGAAAGTTATGTTATCCATCCTCGCTCTATTAAGCGAGAGTAGTGCATTGAGTTCCTACATAAGCTTAGAGATAAATACAACGATTAAGAGATCATTTTGTTTGTTGATAACTTATCAGTTCATAAGACTAGGGAGTCTAAGAAAGCTTATGAAGAGTTAAACATTACTCCTGTATACAACGTTCCTTATAGCCCATAATTTAATGGAATTGAATTTTACTGAAGTTAAATCAAGACTTACTACAAGAAGCTACTGCTGTATCATCTGATTTACCAATCGATACAGTAGACTTAATACAAAGTAGCTGCAAGAGAGTGAATAAAGATAAGACACGATATGTGCAAAGAAGAGGAGAATGAATGTTTATTAATAAGTTTTAGTCTTAAATGAATGAAATAGTTCACATATTAAATGGACCCTTAAAAGGATTAGGCTTCTCTTTCTTTTCTTCTTCTTAAGGCTTGACAGGCCCTATGTTTCTTCTCTTACTGCCATCTCCTGCATCTATGTTCATTTCTTCTAGCATTTAAACATCTTTATAAAGTCTCTTGCTAACTTAATGAACTGTCTGCTGTTTTCTATCTCTATGAACCTTAGCATGCTCTTTCATAAGATATATACCAGTGCCAGATTTTCCTACAAAGTTATATGTCAAAGCTTACTTGAAAGATAAGGATGCTTCTTAAGTTCCTCTAGCCAAGCTGAGCTTATTAGAATGCCTTGCTTCTTCTAGTCTTCAGGAGAGATAGAATATCGTTTCTTATGAGCTTCTTCAATTATTTCTCTGAGATACTCCTCTTTTATTGTACCAAGAACACCAAAGAAGAAGTTTCTCTCTGGTAATTTATTAGAGAGTTGTTTCTTGGTTGGAAGGTAAACAACCACTTCCTAATCTTACATGGCATCGTCATATAGATTTGTTACTAAAATCTCAGGGTAGTTAGGAATTTCTATTAGTTTAATCTCTTTATTTTTAAAAGCTTTCTTCTCCTCACTAAGTGTTTAGCTAAAATAGAACAATTTAAGTGAATTTATATTAATAATAAACTTAACTCATTTCTCTATATTTATATTAATTTATTTATATTTTTAGGTACTCTACCACATTTTAGCTGTTTTGCGGTAGAGTACCTTAATTATATTAATTTTTAAATTATTTAAATTTAAATGCTATTATTAAATCTAGCATGTAGTTTTAACAAAAAGTAATATATAATTAAAAAGTAAATAATAAATTTGAGTAAATTAAAAATATTTCATTAGAAAAATATATTCTATAAAATTTAGTTGCTTAATACAGAAGAAAATTTAATTGATTCACTTATTATTAATAAAAATATATTATATATTACTTTTTGTTAAAACTACATGCTACATTTAATAATAGCATTTAAATTTAAATAATTTAAAAATTAATATAATTAAGGTACTCTACCGCAAAACAGCTAAAATGCGGTAGAGTACCTAAAAATATAAATAAATTAATATAAATATATAGAAATGAGTAAAGTTGATTATTAATATAAATTCACTTAAATTGTTCTATTTTAGCTAATTGCTTTCAAGAATGAAATTTTGGTACCTTCCATCGTTGAAAGGAATAAACCAACTGTATAATTTGTTAATAGTCATCAAGTTTTCTTACCATGTAAAGTTAGGTATCGATATAGATCTTCCTTACTTCTGAATCTTGAGATCATTTCTTGAGGATCGACTCATTTCATTTGATCATTGAGTGATTCCATCTTTGTTCCTCTTCCGAATTTCAAATTATAATTTATAGACTTCTGGATCATAATATTTTAAAAATTACTATTAAAAATGGGCATCTTTTAGGAGGTCAACCCTGCAAAGAAACGTAGAGAAAGTTCGCTAAAGCTGTAACAAACTGCAGAGATTGAGCTCCATTTTTATTAATTTAGTTCCATTAAATAAGTACTAAATTTGTTTTATTTTAATCAGTACTGGTACTAAATCCGTTTAATTTTAATTGATACTAATTTAATATTAACAAAACTTAATTAGTACCTAGTCTTAAAGTAATGAGGTTTTAATGGAAAAGTTCCAAAATGGTTCAAAACATAATTGGTACCAGTACCTACCTGAAATTTATCAAAGTTGGTACCAAAATTATGAATATTAAGCATAAATTAGAAAATTTAAAGTATTAAACTAAGTTTAAATATGATTTTTTACACCTCATAATCAACTATTAATGTTGCTATGGAAGGTATTATACAGAGTAACTATAAATAGTAAGGTTATTAGACCTTTATAAAAGAAATTTAAATTTGAATTTAAATATGGCTGCTAACTTGAATCGCAAAGCAGTTTCTCTTGAAGCAGGATAATTATAGCTCAACTTTGGGTCCTCCAAGAAACCAAAAGTAATCTATATTAAAAGGGAGGTTGAGCGAAGAGCTCTTGAATTTGAAGCAGAAGTTTTTATCATAGAAGTATTAAACCAGAAGGAGAGTGCAGAGATAGGATTTTAAACTTAAATTGATTATGTTGAGGAGCTAAAAGATCAGCAACCAATCGAAAAGATAAAAATAAATCAATGTGAAGAGTGCTAGAATCTTTTCTCAACCGAACAAAGCTTGAAGAGACAACTTAAAGAGGTGCTCTCTGGCAAAGCCAAGATCTATTTCAAGCATGAAAAAGTAGATGCTAGGTATTAATGCACGATGTGTATGAAATCATATAATCACTCAACTAAGGTTAAAAGGTATAAGAAAAAGCATCACCTCAGCGAGTTCTTAATTGAAGATTAAGACTAAAAAACTTGTACAAGCTAAAAGAAAATCTAATACTCTTGGATAATAGAGAGAGCAGCAGGAGAAACACAAAAGACAGAATCGATTTGAATCGATGAACCGACCAGTAGGTAATATAATTTCAGCAGGCTTCTAAGCGAAAGCTATGAATATACCAGCATTAAATGCAGTTGATATCAGAACTTTTATTGAAATCTACTTGAATATATACGTGCCTACAAAAGCAAAGCTTATAGTAGTTGATCAGTATGCATACAGAGTGTATCCTATCAGTTATTTTCTTAATAACCAACAGTATTAGAACGAGTTTGCTAATGAATACATGGTTCTTAGAGATGACAAAAGAAAAGATTGCAAGAATTTGCTTAAGTAAGAAGGTGTCATATTAAGCTATGGTTTTATCGCACTAAGACTCAAGAAATTTGAAATGACTTTGAGAGACTATCTCTATCATAATCGATACCCCGATGATTTAAACGATATACTTTCAGAAATGATAAATGGTGTCGAGTAGTTGCATAACCTTGGGTATGTTCATAGAGATTTGAAGCCTGAAAACGTTATGCTGAATCTCTGCCCATTAGATGTAGTTGTAATCGAATTCAAAAAAGCTTTAAGATAAGAAATCGTTATTTTAGAATAGGTAGTTGGGACTTCCGGATACTTCCCAATAAGAGAAAAATGGACAAATGGTTCTGTCTAATGGTATTTTTGGGCAATAGCTGCAATAATATTAGAAAGTGATATTGAAAATATGACTTACTTTGGTACTAAGCATGAAAAGCAATAAATAAGTTAGGCTTAGAAACACATAAAGTAAGATGATATTTGCAAAGAAATTAAATGCACAGTAGAGATGATAATTGGTAGAGCTCCAAACAATCATCGATAAACATAAGATGATATCCTTGACCCAATAGAGAGAGCAAGGTTCAAAAGATATAATAAAGACAAGCAGATAAAATTTGTTTGAATTAATAACACTAATATACTCATTAAATATTCATTAAATTCACATAATCCTGCATTATGACGACTAACACCAATAAGACTCCAACTATACACTTTAAATCAATGCACTTATAAACATCACTAGAGGGTTGTGTGGTTTTGATTCGTATAGTGTTTATGAAAAAGAAATTTCAAAAAAACTTTTATGCGGGTTTCTTTGGCTTACAGAGGGGGGTTTCTTTGGCTTACAGGGGGGGTTTCTTTGGCCTTACAGGGGGGGTTTCTTTGGCTTAACAGGGGGGTTTCTTTGTTCCTTACAGGTGGGTTTTCTTTGGCTTACAGGTGGGGTTTTGGGGTTTTGGGGTTTTGTTATATTATTAATAGGGGATTTGGGGACCGTGTGGTAGTATAAAAAACCCCTAATTTTTCTGGCTTAATTTTACCGTAATCTAATATATTTCTACCACTAATTAGCTTATTCTGCGTAAAACTTGACTACTTAGACTTCTGAAAAATTTTTGGTTCATGAGTACTGACCACTTTTATATGTAAAAAATCAAAAATATATTAAAAATTGAAAAAAATTGCAAAAACCCCTAAAAACGCACTTTTTCGTACTTTTTTCCATTTTTTTCATAGTATTTTATATATTTTATATATATATTAAAATCGGTACAAAATCTGAATAAACATAAAAATATGGCATGAAACACGAATTTACTACGAATTTGCTTTTCCTAAGACTAAAGTCAATTATATGATAAAATCGTAACAAAATCTTAATAAAAGTAGAAATATGAGCATAAAACATGAATTTACTACGAATTTGCTTTTCATAAGACTAAAAGTAAATTATATGATAAAATCGTAAAAAAATCTTAATAAACAGTAGAAATATGGCATTGAAACATGAATTTACTACGAATTTGCTTTTCCTAAGACTAAAGTCAATTATATGATAAAATCGTAACAAAATCTTAATAAACATAAAAATATGACATAAAACACGAATTTAAAACGAATTTGCATAACATAAGACTTAAGTTTTGTTTATTATAAATACGTATTAAATTCGTAATAAAAAAGTAAATAATATATAATACGCGAATTTACTACGAATTTGAAAAACATAAGACTTAAGTTTTGTTTATTATAAATACGTATTAAATTCGTAATAATCATAAACATATTTACATTATCGAGTTTTTATTAACTCATGTACATGTGTATAACTTGACTACTTCATAGAAGTATAATGAAAATTCCCAAATTATGAAAATTCGTGGTAAATTCGTAATAAATATAAAAATATTAACATTATCACGTTTTTGTCAACTCATGTACATGTCTATAACTTGGGTGTTTCATAGAAGTATAATGAAAATTCCCAAATTATGAAAATTCGTGGTAAATTCGTAATAAATAT